>OX101793.1:16889958-16936329 GCA_944452715.1 Ophion slaviceki | reverse complement strand
TCCCGTATTCGTAAAATTTTGAGAAAAACTTCAATTCCACCGATCTTGACGAGCCGTTTGTGTAGACCCGGAAGCCAAAATACTCCAAAAATGAAACTAATTGTCTGGGTTTATTTGGATGAATCTGACATTTGCCAGATTTACGTTTATTCTTCGTAGCATTTCCCTTCAGTGAGTGGGGGAAAAGGTTGCTTTTTTCTCGTGGTTATGGAATGTCTTGGATTCTCGTATAACTGTCGGGTGTATACGTACGTTGATCCCTTGACAAGGGATTGACTCGACGCTTATATGTGTTTTCCTCGTCTTTGCGCAGTCAGAGCAAATGGAGAGGAGAGATCTAATGGACTGGGTGTACAGGTTTGGCCCCGAGGGGATGCTTTACTTCGTGTGTTATTCGAGCAGCGGAGAAACTCACGTGGTGGGTAGTACGTCGATCAAGACTCGGCTCGACGAGAAATCCAAGGATACCAGTGTACGACGACACGGGCAACCGACGTCCTGTTCTCTCTCTCTCTCTCTCTCTCTCTCTCTCTCTCTCTCTCTCTCTCTCTCTCTCTCTCTCTCTCTCTCTCTCTCTCTCTCTCTCTCTCTCTCTCTCTCTCTCTCTCTCTCTCTCTCTCTCTCTCTCTTTTTCTGGATAATCCAAAAATTATCTTTATCACGACTCCTCACAATTTGCGATAAATAAAAAAGAGTGGAAATAGCTTATAGAAGGAAGGATGCGATTTAAAAAAAATAATAATAATATAACAATTAAAAATAATATTTATAGCTATATCGTTGGAGGTTTGCCCAGTTCCGCGGCTCGGTGCACTACAATTCCAGCAGGAAGCTAACTGTCCCGGTGGACCGTTACGCAACGCTCCAGAATTGACTCGTCATGAGCAAGGTGCAATAAAAATGTAAAAAACTGGCAAAATATAGGAATCGAGGAAAATGGTACCTTCGTTGTTCGCCGAGGAATTTCACGGCAAATTTGCGCCGCAAATGTGAAATGTGAGACATTCTTCGTAAAATATAAAGACATCAATGACGTTCGTGGTCGAGAGAACTTTAGGAATTAGCTCTGAATGGAGAGACGCCCCTCGCGGGAAAGATGATCCAAATATACGTAGCGGGAAAACGACAAGAACGAGGAGAAATGAGAATCGACGGTGTGTGAGATTCACGTTAATGGGAAAACGATATGGCATTCCAGAGCCTCGTGCGCGGTCAGATTCGTCGAGGCGCACTCACGCCCGGAGATCGAAGATTATGGGGGGAAATCCCTTTAGACGCCCGAAAATGGGACATTTTTTATTAATTTTTTTAAAGATCATAAAACAATCGCTTCATTTTTAAATTTTGATATTATTTTATTACAACTTACAAGTGTTAAATTTGTTTTTTAACAAAACAAAATGGCGTCGTTGTAAGGTATTCCTTTGGCGTCTTTTGAAAAACTGCTCACGTTATTGATCTGGTTGAAATTTTTCGAGGTTTCTCACTATAACATTATTGGAAGGATATACATATAAAATATTGAAAAGTATAAAATTAAAAATTAAGTAGGCTTTGTAATGAAATTTTCAGATTTTTTTACCATTTTCTCGACAATTTTTACCTCAAAAAAAGTCATTTATTTACGCGATAACCGTAAAACTTTAGGCATATCCTTCCGATTATGTTATAGTGAGATACCTCCCAAAATTTCAGACAGATCGATCAATAACTTTTTGAGCTATAACATGAGCAATTTTTCAAAAGTCACCTAAAGGAATACCTTATAAGGCCGCCATTTTCATTTATTGAAAAAATAATTTTTTTTAACACTTGAAAGTTGTATTAAGATAATGTCAAAATTTTTAAATGATGCGATTATTTCATCACCTTTAAAAAAATTCATGAAAAATGACTTATTTTCAGGCGTTTAAAGGGATTTCCCCCTTCAAGATGCGAGTGCGAGGTCGAGCCGACGAGCACTCGGATCAGATCGAGCTAACCAAGACAGGCAACTTTTTCTATGGCCTAAACAGTTTTGAGATTTTTCTTTACTCATGTACGTTTCTATCGAAATTTATACTAGAGAGAAGAGAAAAATGTCAAAAATTCTCTGAAGATTCAATAAGTAAAACAATTTTTTAATACTCTGAGAATTTTTTGAGATTTTTCCCTCCACGTGGGTACTACGTTTTTTTTCTCGAATTTATACCAGAGAAAAGGGAAATATGTCAAAATGTCTATAAAGTTAAAAAAAACCATTCTTTTATACGCAGAGAATTTTTGGACATTTTTCCTTCTACTTTGGTGCAACACTTTTTTCCGAATTTGTACCTAAGAACAAAAGGGACATCTTAAAAAGTCTATGAGGCTAGGAAAATCGATTTTTTTTAACCTAGAGAAATTTTGGAAATTTTTTCCCCACTTTGGGACAAAATACGTTTTTTTTCAAAATTTAATCCACAGTAAAGAGAAACATGTTGAAAATTCTCTGAGAATTAAAAAAAGCTATTCTTTCAATACCTAAAGAATTTTTGAAGATCTTCCTTTCGAATTTGGGACAAAATACTTCTTTTTCGAAATTGATACCCAAAGAAAGGGAAAAATCTTAAAAATTCTCTAAAAATTCAAAAGCATTTTTCATTCGCCGTTTTGTTTTTCACATTTTCTCCCTTACTCTTGCATATAATTTTTCAACATCTATACAAGTAGAAAGAACAAAATCTGAAAAATATTCTGAGTAAGAAGGTTAACGATTTTTTTATCCTCAGAGAATTTTTACATTTTTCTCTTCCCTCTGGTATGAATTTTATCTCAATTTTCCGTACCTACATATCTTTCCGGTATAAATTTCCGCAAAATCGGGTAGCTTAATTGACGCAAAGTAAGTTCGTCATTCGATTTGTTACACGCCTTTGTTTGCTCATAATCGCATTTCCCTATTAAATTCTCACGCACATAAAAAAAAATTGCGCTATAAGTGTCCGCCCGTAATTCTCCGTCTCGTTAAAACGAATTAAAGGGGGAGTTACCTTGAGGCGAGGCGAAAATTGCTGATTTTCATGATTTTTCTTTAAAAGGAAACATTCTTTACCATTATTTAGACTTAGGGTATATTTTATTACTATTTTTCGCTGTTACGTGGTATTTTTTATTTATTGATCTCTAAAAGTTGGCGGAGGTATGTCCGCCTTCTAAACGAGTTGCGGCGGATATTGTCAGACGGTGTGACACGTAGCGTCGGCGGGATTAATCGGAAGAAAAACTAACAAAGATTTTTCCTTTATTAACACTCATACGCAGAATCTGAACCAAGAAAAAGTGAGAAATGTTGAAAATCAATTAAATGGTACGCTTTGAAACGAAAAGATTGACTTTTCCGAAAAAAATTGCTACATTTTGCAATAAAAAAATTCTTTTATTTTTTTCCAAGACCTAAAGACCCTAAATGGTCATGTTTTAGAGATTACAAAGATTTATACCATACTTCAGTAGAATAGCTCGATTAGTTTTTTAGCTATACGTCATGCCAGTTTTGAAAATGCAGCAAAACGGGCCATTTTTGCAAATGCATCCACCATTTTTAAAGATTAATAAAAAAATACCATGTAACAGCCAAAAAGAGTAATAAAACCTACCCTAAGTTTCGGAAGTAGTAAAGAAATCGTTTCTGAAAAAAAAATCATGAAAATCAGCAATTTTTTTCCTCGCCCAAGGGTACCTCCCCCCTTAAGGGGTTATGTGGGTTCCGAAGCCTAAAAAAAGCGTATATCTACTTTTTTTAAATACAAGATAAATTATGTTATTCAAAATGTTAAGTACATGAAAGAGCAACATTCCAACAATATTTTTTTAAAAATTCATCCAAAAATTTCGGAAATTCAGCCGGTGGGACTTGGTTTCCGAAGACCCCTAAAAAAAAGTGTCCTCGTGGCGCTCAGGATAACTCATGATAGCTGTATCTGAAATTAAAAAACCCAATATTTTCTGTCAGTAGATAACTATAGCTCGTGATTGAACAAGGGATTTCGAAAAAAATTGTATTTTGAATTTTTAGAATTCCCAAAGGCTCTCTCTCCTAGACTCAATCGAAGTAAGCTCCGATTGACTTAAAACTTTGGGAGAATATTCTAGACATATTTATCTATAAGATAATAAAATTTAAAAAAAAAGAATTTTTTGAAATATTCAACCCACTTAACCTCTTAAGGGGTTACCCCCACTTGCGATTTTGAATAAATCGATTTTTTTTATTGCATTTTTTTGAAGTATAAGTATCTGAGAATATGTGCTGAAAATTTCAAGTCGATCCGAACAAAATTGACTGAGATAAACTGAAACTTTACACTTCGTGTAAACTGAAATTGAAACTTTCAACGCGTTTTTCTCAAAATGGCATTTCTGAAGTCGGTGACCAAGATTACTCGAACACTAATGAACCGATCTTCTTGAAATTTTGCAGGCTTATTTAATACATAAAATGTAGTCTTTAATCGTACGATTTTTTTTCCGAAAAAAAAATGGCCGTTTTATAGCCAAAAAACGGCCGTTTTTTTCGTTAAAATCGAACCATTAACTTTGACTGTCCGCCATTTTGTGAAAAATGAATATTTTTTTAAATCCTTCGATTAAAGACTAGTTTATACTTATATTTGACTAAATCCATCCGCATTTTTTTTCAGATGCTCCACTTCGCCGCAATGTTGGTCACCGCAAACCGTGTATATAAAAACATTATTTCATTGACGGCCATTTGCCACTATACAACGTAATATTTTTCAATAAAAAAAATTACTGAAAGTTCTTCAAGATGTGTTCTTTAGGATGGTATATTGATCGATTAAAAAAGTTTTGTAGTTTTCCTTAAAAAAATTCATGAAAAAGGCCTTTTTTGCGCTACAAGTGGGGGTAACGCCTTAATAACGAGGTGCATTATGATTTGGCGAGTCGCGTACGAAAATCGGCACAGATTCGCTCTGGCAGTCGTCAAAGAAATATCCTGAGGCTCGAGCATGGAAGAACGGACGAGGATCGAGGAAATATTATTTCCTGTCATTGTCGTATTGTGGTATTTGGTCGGTCGGTGGGATGGGTCAGAGCAAGAAGAAGAATGAATGGAGAAAAGAGAGGCAAGGGACAGGCAGTTGTCGGATAATATAGAGGTGCTTCTTTTGCAGGTGGCGGCGCCTAAATATTCAGGTCGTTCTCGCCCCAGTCTGACGTCGCCTCTTCCTTCTCCCTCACTCCGCCTCTCTTCATTGCCATTGGTTTTTTTTCGCTGTCTTTCTATTTTTTTTTAACATTGCCTTATCCCGAGGGTCTCGGGCCTTTGCGCGGATCCTCGCCCCCGAAACGATCTCCATAATTCCTACCGTTGTTAATATCATCGGTGCGCAGGTTTCCCCTTCTTCCCCCTTAACCACCTTGCTCTAAAACCTTTCGTCGGGAATTCTCTGCCATGGCTATCTTCATCAAGACCCCGGACTCTCTCTCTCTCTCTCTCTCTCTCTCTCTCGCTCTCTCTCTCTCTCTTCCTTTCTCTGCTCCGAACCGACTAAATTTGCAAGCATAATTACTCGATTACGCTGCAACACAGCGACGAAAATCTGTCTCTCTCTGCTCCTCTTTATCTCTCGCGAATTAAAGGATACATCCTTGTGGAGAGGTTGATTATTATCATCATTTTTGTCCCGCCAATCCAAACCGAAGTGCATTCGCGATTGTGAAGCCCGCCTCTCATTTTCCAGAAAAGTATTCAGGCTGTCTCAATTAATACGTAGCACAATCTTGAAACGAAACTTTTTAGGATTTTTCCGCTGAAAAGGGGGCGAATTTTTTTTCAGAACTTTTGAGTGGGGATTTATTTGATAGGTCCTTAAAAAGAAAATGAGAATTCCATTTACCCGTCTTTTATTTTTACGCCACGTTTGTGTAATGACCAGCTTTAAGGGGGGAGATAACTATAGGCGAGGAAAAAATGGTCGATATTTGTTGCTTTAAGAACACATCTCGAAGAACTTTCAGTAATTTTTTTATTGAAAAATATTACATTGTTTAGTGGCAAATGGCCGTCAATGAAATAATGTTTTTATATACACGGTTTGCGGTGACCAACATTGCGGCGAAGTGGATCATCTGAAAAAAAAATGCGGATGGATTTAGTCAAATATAGGTATAAACTAGTCTTTAATCGAAGGATTTTAAAAAATATTCATTTTTCACAAAATGGCGGACAGTCAAAGTTAATGGTTCGATTTTAACGAAAAAAAACGGCCGTTTTTTGGCTATAAAACGGCCATTTTTTTCGAAAAAAAAATCGACCGATTAAAGACTACATTTTTATGTATTAAATAAGCCTGCAAAATTTCAAGAAGATCGGTTCATTAGCGTTCGAGTAATCTTGGTCACCGACTTCAGAAATGCCATTTTGAGAAAAACGCGTTTAAAGTTTCAATTTCAGTTTACACGAAGAAAATATTTTTTTTCGTAAACTTACATAGAGTCATCTATTCCGGGCCCATACTTCTGTATGGGCCCGGATACTTATACTTCAAAAAAATGCAGTAAAAAAATCGATTTTTTCAAAATCGCAAGTGGGGGTAACCCCTTAAGAGAATGATTTCTTCACGGTTTTTGAGACTTAGGGTATGTTTTATTACTACTGTTGGCTGTTCGGGGGTATTTTCATTTATTCATCTTTGATAATGGCGGAGGTATGGCACGGTCTTCTAAACTATATGGTACGCTTTGAAACAAAAAGATTGAATTTTCTGAAAAAATGGCTAAAATGTGCAATAAAAAAGACTTTTTTTTCTTCAATTTTCAAAAACATTCAAGTTCATGTTTTAGACGATAGGGTTTGAAAGGTTTACACCAAATTTAATCGAATCGGTCGATTACTTTTTTAGCTATACCTCCGCCATTTTGAAAAATTAATTAAAAAATACCATGTAACAGCCAATAGTAGCAATAAAACATACCCTAAGGCTTAAAAATGGTGAAGAAATCTTCCGTTTACAAAAAAATCATGAAAAGCAGAACATTTTTTTTCTCGCCTTAAGGTATTCCCCCCCGTAAACCCGTCAGTCTGAGGGGAGAAATACCTTACCTAGCATTTTTTTACATTTCTCAAATCAAAAGCCAAAAAAGTAGAGGAGGGAGAGTACTAAAAAAACATCAAAATCAGCCCTTTTTTCGCCTTAAGGTATTCTCCCCCCCCCCCTCCAACTGACGAGTTTGAAGGGGGGAAATCTTAAGGCGAGGACAAAAATTTGCTGATATCGATGATTTTTTTGCAGTACTCTCCTCCTCTAATATTTTGGCCATTGATTTGGGAAATGTAAAAAAAAATCTACATCCTATCATTTGATTGGAACTTTCAATTAAAATGGTCGCCTGTACCATTAGAAGATTACGATAGTAGTTATAAAATAAAATCGCAATTAGGAGCAATATTACTGTACCACAACAAAACCAATAATATATACACGTCAGCTAAACATCAATGCCCAAAATGATTGACATTCTTCAAAATTTGTCTCTTTTTTTATTCGCTCGATTTCAACTCTCACTAACCGACCCCTGCGGGAAATACCGCCAGTGCTCCTAATTCTTCAACACGAGAATTATTATAAAAACAAATTCTCTATCGCAAGTGTCGAACGCCCAGCTACCTACAGGTGACCGAAAAAAGAAAAAACGACAACGTGGCGCGACAAAACAGGAATAGTCCAGTAAAAGAGACGAAAACCCATCACTTTTTAGCGTAGAATATGAATTCTTGACTGAAGGTAGATGGTTGCATGCTGAAAGTAACCGCAATAAAAATGTTCCCCTCAACTCGCCCCAACCCTAAGAAATAGGGGTTGAAAACTTAAAAATCGCGGTATCTCGATAATTAATACCCCGATAAAAAAATGTTTCAAACAAAAGTTGTTTGAAATAATAAAATTCGTATACAGTTATCTGACATCCAACCCCCTATCTTTGAAAATAGCAGCACAAAAACGATTCGAAATCTGGTGGTGGTGCTCTCGTGTTTTTGTGCCGCTATTTTCAAAGATAGGGAATTAGACGTCAGATAACTTTATACGTATTTTATTATTCCAAACAACTTTTGCCTGAAACAATTTTTGATCGGGCTATTAATTATCGAGATACGGCGATTTTTAAGTTTTCAACCCCTATTTCCGAGGGTTGGGGCGAGTCGAGGGGCAACATTTTATTGGGGTTACTTTTAGCACGCAACCATCTACCTTCAGTCGAAAATTCATATTCTACGCTAAAAAGTGCTGGGTTTTCGTCTCTTTTACCGGATTAGAGGGGAGAGAGAGGGGATAAAAGGGCGGGAAAAAAGTGCTTGTCCGCGCGCGTTCATTCGCATTTCCCATAGTGTGCAATTAAGTGTGTTGGCAACGAGCAAGAGCCGCAAGTATACACGTACTCCTCGTTTTCTTCATCCTTCTCTTATTTTCCTCGCACTTCGACGTAACTTTACTTCCTCGCTGGCCTCGCTCCGCGCAACGCGCTTTCATCCCGCGAGACTTTTGCTTCTTTGCTCTTCTCCCCTTTTCCTCCTCGCACCTTTGCGTTTTACTGCGGATCCGAAGAATTTACGAGCCACCTTACACTTTACATACCAATATACATATCTATACGTGAACGCGTGTGAATGCAAACGCGTACGTTGCATATAGGACGACGACTTCAACGCATTCGCCTGCGTTGAAACTTTTTGAGGATGCAACTCGCTGCATAAATATCCTCGTTTTATCCTGGGATATAACTCTCGCGAAGGAAGAGAGAACGAGATAATAATACGGAAAATTGGGACAATTAGCAAATTACGAAATTACCGGCGTGAAACAATGTGTAGTTGCATGGAACGCTACATTTGTTTTTTAATTCTTTCACTTTTTGTAATTTTTTTCTTTTTATTTTCGGAAATTGCTAAGGGCAAAAGAGTATCATGAGTTCTGGAAAATGAGGGGAAAAATGGCATAAATGTGGCGATCGCAGGGCTTGATAAAAGGGTTTATTCGATCGCGTTGAAAAAAGTATGGGTGGAGTTCTTAAAAGGACAGACCTCCAAATAATTTGGAATTTCGTGTACCCGTGTATTTTGACTCGCTGATTACGAACATGATAGTTAACGGGTTACCCCCACTTGTAGCGCAAAAAAAGGCCTTTCCCGGGTAGAAATATTGTCAGGCTGGCCTGATATTTGATCTGCACCTGATCACCTTGTAGTACGAAGGCCTTACTTAAGTTTGCCTTAATTTGCCTGATCAAGCTGGGGTCAGGCGGTGGTTGAGCAACCGGACTTACGGCTTACTTTAATTTGCCTGACCCGGCTAGCTTCAGGCGAAGTCAAGCAACTGGACTTACGGCTTACCTCAATTCGCCTGATCCAGCTAATTTCAAGCAATCATCATGTAACTGGATCTCTACGGTTTGGCGCTAAAAACGTGCCTAACCTCATCTTGTCAAATGATACACAGACACGAGAGAAGCACGAGACATATTATTAATCACTTTATACATTTTTACATATAACGTGTACGTTGTGAATAATATGGACAAACACAATCGGAAGAAAATTGCGCAACGACTGCGTCTGCGTGAATAGCGAGCTCTAAATAAGGGAAAAAACGAAGAAATAATACAGCAGCAGGTTAGTATAACAATTAATTTTTTTCAAAGTCTTACAATTCTTAAATCTATAAATATAAATTGGATTAAATCTGACTATAAATTAACCATACGCCAAATTATATATGCATTGGTTGAAATATTTATTATGATACATTTGACAGATCCGGAACAGATCCTCTCAGCGAGGAACAACTCGAAATTCCTGAGGATTGGCATGTGTTGGCGCTACCACTATGTAAGTAGATTTATATTTGTTTTGTGTGTCGCTTTTATTTTCCTTTACTTGGTCCGTCTCCTTTGTCAGAGGAAAAAAAGAGACAGCGTAGGCCAACCAAATAATGGTAAGCTGACAGCGTAGTTCAATCTGGTAAATGTTTTGCCATCGGTGCTGATTAGCCCGGAGAGCGTAGGTTAACCGAATAATGATAAGTTAACTGCGCAGTTCAGTAATTCCATGGGTGCAAGTTGGCCCATAAGAAATGCACTTCGGATGGACATTACATTCACTGAACTGCACTACGCTGTCAACTTACCATTATTTGGTTAGCCTTCGCTGTACAGGCCCGGACAGTGTAGGCTAACCGAATAATGATGTTGACTGCGTAGTTCAGTTAAGTGAAAGTAATTCCATCGGTGCAAGTTAGCCCATAAGAAATGCACTTCAGATGGACATTACATTCACTGAACTGCACTACGCTGTCAACTTACCATTATTTGGTTGGTCTTTGCTGTACGGGCTCTCCTGCTTCGATTTTAATTTTCATTAAAAAATGACCGCTCGCAGCTTTTGCAACAATTTTTTTCTTCTTTAAAGTAGATAATTGGATGGTGAGAAAAAGGAAAAAAATAGAGCTCAAATTTGTGCCACCCTAATAAAATAATGTGCATACCTTATAAAGATATATATGTAGACATTGAATTCTAAGTGGGATACACATTTTCGTATTTTTCAGTGGCTGTCATTTCGAAATATAGGGAACAGCGAATAGAAGTTCTTTCGAAGCAAATTGGACAAGCCGTTGGAGCGGTATCAAGGCCTGATTAATTCAGCAAAAGACTGGGACAAGTTTCGAGCGTCGCGTAAAAAAAAACGAACAGAACGCCCAATGTAACGTTTCCTAGAAACGTCTGGTCATAAAAACGTTGAGCTCGGTTTACTTTATTCACGAAGTTTCTTAAGTTTTTGTTTAAAAAATATATTAGTTTATTTCGGGATGATAAGTGGAATATAATACAGTGATATATCTTAGTTTATTTCGAGTTTTTGTTCCATTACAAATGCAAGAAAAATGATGTTTGTTTTCCACATAGATATATGTGAAAAATATATGTGATAGATTTTATATTAAGATTAAAAAATAAACGATCAGCGTTATTTATAAAGTGGTGCCTTTTTCTCTTTTGTGTATGCGTTGTTTTTTTTATTTCAGAAATAAATCGGTCATCTGAGCCGTAAAATATCATATGATTTTTCACTTTGATCAAGCCGTGAAAAATTAAGCTCTTATCAGGCCTTAATTTTTTACGCTGATCAGGCCTTGATCTTCTACACTGATCAGGCCTTGATTTTTTACCCTGATCAGGCCTTGATAGTTTACCTTGATCAGGCCTTGATTTTTTACCCTGATCAGACGGAAGTCAGGGATTGTGTTTCAAGAATGATCAGGGCTTGATAAAAAATTCTGATCAAGGCTGAAAAAAGAAATCAGGATGCCTGATCAGGTGTTTATTGTAGCTGGAGCAAGATTTCTACTCGGGTTTTCATGAATTTTTTTAAAGAAAACTACAAAACTTTTTTAATCGATCAATATACCATCTTAAAGAACACATCTTGAAGAACTTTCAGTAATTTTTTTATTGAAAAATATTACATTGTTTAGTGGCAAATGGCCGTCAATGAAATAATGTTTTTATATACACGGTTTGCGGTGACCAACATTGCGGCGAAGTGGATCATCTGAAAAAAAAATGCGGATGGATTTAGTCAAATATAAGTATAAACTAGTCTTTAATCGAAGGATTTAAAAAAATATTCATTTTTCACAAAATGGCGGACAGTCAAAGTTAATGGTTCGATTTTAACGAAAAAAACGGCCGTTTTTTGGCTATAAAACGGCCATTTTTTTTTTTGAAAAAAAAAATCGAACGATTAAAGACTACATTTTTATGTATTAAATAAGCCTGCAAAATTTTAAGAAGATCGGTTCATTAGTGTTCGAGTAATCTTGGTCACCGACTTCAGAAATGCCATTTTGAGAAAAACGCGTTTAAAGTTTCAATTTCAGTTTACACGAAGAAAATATTTTTTTTTGTAAACTTACATAGAGTCATCTATTCCGGGCCCATACAGAAGTATGGGCCCGGATACTTATACTTCAAAAAATGCAATAAAAAAATCGATTTTTTCAAAATCGCAAGTGGGGGTAACGCCTTAAAATATCTGCAAATTTTATTTCCAAGGTCAAAACTCACAAAAACTGATTTGAAAAAAGTTTTTCTACTTTATTTTAATAAATGTTGATCTTGGAGAAAAATATTTCCCACGAAAGTTGTAGCCTATGATAGGATTGATCTTTTATCTTCTATACAGTTTTTGTCCGAAACCATTCTGTTTCGAGGAAAATGGGATAATGGGAAAAATAAGTACATTTAGCTAAACTCCATTAATTTCGATATTATCTACCAACGCACTTTACCGCAGGAAGGTTAGAGTTTGTTTGGGTTTGTTTGTTGTGTTGTGTGTTAGTTGGGTTTGTTTGTTGTTTGTAGTAAGTAGATAATATCGAAACTAACGGAGTTTAGCAAAATCTACTCATTGGAGCATTATCCCATTTTCCTCGAACCAGATTGGTTTTGGACAAAACTTGTACGGCACATAGAATATCAATATTTTCATAGGCTACAACTTTTGTAGGAAACATTTTTCTCCAAGATCAACATTTACTACAATAAAATAGAGAAACTTTCGAAGAGTCTGTTTTTGTGAGTTTTGACCTTGAAAATCAAATTTGCAGGTATTTTCACCATCATATTCGTGATCAGCGACTAAAAATACATGGGTGTACAAAATTCCAAATCAATCGAAGGTATGTCCATTTCGGAACTTTGTCCAAAAATATAATATACATTACTAATTATATATTAATTACAATATACTATACATACAAGGTGTCCCTCTTATCTCTGCCACCTGACATAACTCGGTAATTATCGACGTCACAAAAAATGTTCCAGACAAAAGTTGTACGCTGCGAAGGGGCCATCAAATGCGACCAACTTTTTTTTTTTTATTTCGGTGGAGGCGCTGACGCACAGTGGAGGTCACCTCCACTTTCTTAAATGGAATGGTACATTTTTTCAACTATCTTGTGGAGCACCTCAAGCCGCATAAACAACATTAGGGGGTCAAAGTCGTTCGAGGTCATTAAATAGGGCTTGAAAACTTAAAAATCCCCGTATCTCGATAATTAATAGCCCGATCCAAAAAACTTTCAAACAAAAGTTGTTTGGAATAATAAAATACGTATAAAGTTATCTGACGTCCAACCCCCTATCTTTGAAAATAGCGGCACAAAAACGATTCGAAATCTGGTGGTGGTGCTCTCGTGTTTTTGATCCACTATTTTCAAAGATAGGGAATTGGACGCCAGACAACTTTAAAGGTACTTTATTATTCCAAACAACTTTTGTTTAAAACATTTTTTGATCGGGCTATCAATTATCGAGATACGGCGATTTTTAAGTTTCCAACCCCTATTCCTTAGGGTTGGGGCAAGTTGAGGGGTAACATTTCATTGGGGTTACTTTCAGTATGCCACCATCTAGCTTCAGTCAAAAATTCGAATTCTACGCGAAAAGTGCTGGTTTTTTGTCTCTTTTACTGGACTATAGCTAGGCTTATGATTCATCTTACCGCGCATTCGTCTTGCCGCGAGTTCCCTTACGATAGTTCATTGGCCGGCCAATCGTAATGAAGTTGTTTCATATTACCCTCCCAATAAACACGAGCCACTTCCATTGTTCTTTTACTATATGCGTTCTCTTTTTTTAATACCGCGGACTTTTCTCTCATTGCCCAGTTCGCACCTTTTTCAGTATAATTAACAACAATCAACGTTCATGTCGATTCGTGTAACTTTGAGAAATGTTATAAAACGCCTCTGACCCGTCGATATCAAAATTCTGCGATTTATTCTCGCGGACTTGACGAACCTTCACTCTCTTCGTCCCTTTCGCCTGTAGTTTCCCGTGATCTCTTCGCGTTACTGTCGACCCCCCTCAACCCTTTTCCGCCGTTGTAGACTCGAGCGCGGACTTCTCTCTTGTTTCTCGATTTCTTGCGTTTCTCACACACCCGCACACGTATTTGACGAGACAGAGAGAGGGAGAGAGGGGGGAGAGAGAGAGAGAGAGAGAGAGAGAGAGAGGGAGAAAGGGGTGGGAGGAGAAGAGGGTTAAAGAGGGATTCGGGCTTTGAGGGGTCGTTAAAAGGATGGGTCTGAGAGGCCCGGGCCGTATATAATGGATAATTGACAGCCGTACCCGCCGCCGTTTGCTTTGCATGGACATTGAATTCGCGTCGACGTACCAACGATGGACGAGACGAAACGGCGGCTCTCGCAAACTCTAGCTGTCTTGACTCTCTCTCTCTCTCTCTCTCTCTCTCTCTCTCTCTCTCTCTCTCTCTCTCTCTCTCTCTCTCTCTCTCTCTCTCTCTCTCTCTGTCTCTCTCTCTCTTCCTCTCTCTACCTCTCTTGCTCAACTCACCCTCAACAACAACGACGAGAAAGACACACCGAAACAGCACGCGAGATGGACTGACAGTGTGCCGAACTCCTTTTCTTTTTCTTTATTTATTTATTTCTTTTTTTCCTCCTCCTCGTCCGCTTGGCTCACTATTGATTCAGTCTCTGTCGCACCTTGCTGCAGATCCTGACGTCCACGAGAATCGATCCTGCGAAGCCATCATCACCAGTTACTCTTATTGTTTTTTATTTATTTTTTTACTATTATTATTTTTTATTTTTATTACTATTATTATAATTCGATCCCCACATACCAGGGAATACGACTATCCCTTGACGATGCGTCTGGCATTTTTTCCCCTCATCACGAAAAAAACATTCTAATTCGATTATAATTTTATTTTATGCTAGTGACATTTATTTCCGACATCGCTCGTTCTGTTTTTATCCGGCAGCACAATGATTATTGTTATTACGATTACGTTCCCCATATAGGGTCGCCTGTCGTAACAAAAATGCCAGCATTCAGCCATTAAACGGTTTGCTGATAATCGGCCAATAATTCGTCGACCAGCATTGGGGTACTGTAGGCGGATGAACGGCTTGCCAGATCTATGCCAGCCATTCGTGGGCCAATAATATCGCACCGATAATATGGCGATCAGCATTGGGGTATCGTAGGCGGATGAACGGCTTGCCAGATCTCTGCCAGCCATTGGTGGGCCAATACCATCGCACCGATAATATGGCGTTCAGCATTGGGGTATCGTAGGCGGATGAACGGCTTGCCAGATCTATTCCAGCCATTGATGGTTTGTTTTTGGGCGTTTTGCAAATGCAGGTCGTTAAACTCTAACACGTAAAAACAAGGGATAAGGTTTCGAAAAGCATATCCCACTGATGAAGCTGAAATTTTGCACCGACCTTCTTTTCAATATTTTAAGAGAACCTTTAAAAGGATATTGGCGACTAGCAATAGTTTTCGATATATCGTATATTGAAAATTATTTATTGTACTGCGCTTCTACTATATTAAATAAACGCAAACAAAGCCATCCCACATGGCAAGTGATATGCACATACGGGCGAGCACTGTTTGCCAGGAAGCAGCGCGGCCGGAGGAGTGGGGGGTGTCTATCGGATAAATAGATATACTCGTATGGCGTGAAATAATAAACTTTGCAATGCGATATATGGAAAACTATTGCTAGTCGTCAAAAATCCGTTAACGGTTTCTCTTAGGATAATGAGAGGAAGTTCGGTGCAAAATTTCAGCTCGATCAGAGGAGTATGCTTTTCGGAACTTCACCCAAAACGAGCGAGTTATTTTTACAGCCTAAATGGACCAAAAAAATTGTCGGTAAACTTTAATGTCACGAATAAAATTATCGGCATCAAAGTAAGAAACGAACAAACGATGGATTCTGTAAGTGTTAGAATAGCTAAGTGGGTAGAGCGCTCGACACTAGAACGAAAGGCGCGGGTTCGATCCCGATGGAAGGTAAAAACTTGAACAATGCAGAAAGCGTTTTTAATGCAATTATTCTATGTACATGGACATAAGTAAAGCAGAAGAAAACAAAAAAGATACTACTAGAATTTTTATATTCATAATTTGTCAATTTTTTATTTTTCATTTCCGGCAGCTGTTGCTGGGCCAATATGGGCGTATGATAGTTGGCCCAGTCTTAGCAGCCACTCATGGTTTACCATTACCAACCATGCATGGTGCGGATCTGGCCCGTTTGTATAGCCATTACCGCGCCATCGTTTGTTCTCTGGCAACCAGTCATGGGCCATTTCTGTGCCGATTGTAAAACCCTATTTGGGTCCTTGCATTTATTTTACTTGTCATTTAATTTACGCGTCTATTATTATTATTGTGCACATTTTGTACAAGTAGCGGCATCGAGCCTTATTATTACAATTATTATTATTATGATTTTCCTCACACTTGTTTTATTTAGCATCTAATTCACGCATAATACACATTTATAAATAGTGTCATCATCATTATCACGTAGTAACCACACAGGTGCCAATTTGCACCACCTAAAATTTCTTGTTCGTGGCTCTCTGTAAACGTTCGTTTTCGTTCCCACGTAATTTCACCAAATAAATACTATTTTTCGCATTCGAAACCATTATCATTGGATTGCTGGGAAATGTTTACCCCAAGAAACACTGGTTATCGCATCCTTTTGGATTATTTATACGGAATGAATAATGCTTTGACAATGCAAAATCCCAAATTGCACTAGTGTGGTATGTACGTATCCTCAATCGATGTGTGGTAACTGAGCGTTATCATTATTGTGAAGTTACTCGTGTTAGTGTTATTCTTATTTTTAGTAATTTTTTTTACCATTATAATTTGTTATGTATACATTTATTATTTTTTGTTTTAATTATTTTAATTATTATTATTATTGTTGTTATTTGCCTCGCACTTATTTTATTTATAATTTAGTTCACGCATTAATCATCATTATGATTATGAACACTATACAAGTCTCCTATTATGATGATTGTTGTCATTATCATCATCATTATTCTTATTGCGATTATTATTAAATATCGTCATCTTCGGTCCAACTTTCGAATGTCGTGTTTGACTAATCTTTGTTTTTTTTTCGGAAAACATTTAGATTTGACCGAATTTATGCAATTTTTTTTCGGTTTTCTTGCACGGGTTGCATTTTGTATGCTCATCGTGCACCTATTGGATTCCTTTCTTTGGGTCTTTGGGGGGTTAAGAGGCTATCAATGTGACACTTTAAAAAAATCGATTTTTTTTGTTACTTTTTTCGACAGTTTATACTTTCAAGAATATCCTGTGAAAAGTTAAAGGCCGTATCTCCATCATTTTATCTTGCAAAAATCGATAGTTAAATCTTTAAACGCGTTTTTCTCGAAATGAGATTTTAAAAATTGGCTGACATTGTAACTCAAAGAGCAATTATCCGATTGACTTGAAATTTGAACTGAGTACTCTTGAATATATTTACTCTACAATGACGTAGGATATTTTTGATTGAATGAAAATTGACGATTTGGCATTGAAAAAAACGACCATTTTATAGGCAAAAAAACAGACTTTTCTTCAAAACTACGCCATTTTTTTAGATTTTGATATTTTTCGAAAATCCTACGTCATTGTACAGGAAATATCTTCCAGTTTAACGACATCTTTTCCTTTTTCGGTTTCAGCTACTCAATCGGCCGGAATAATGTCAGCAGTGGAGGGACTTTTTTTGGCGCCTCCGAAGGCAGCCCATAAGTCGCTTGGATCTCAATATTTTTCCATGAAAAAATTACGTAATATAGGAAAAATATAGCCATTTGGCTATATTTTTCCTATATTATATATATATATAGAAATTTCTTGTATATATAGAAATATATATATAGAATATATATATATATATATATATAGAAAATTCTTATATATATATATATATATATATATACATTCTTAATTTTCCGAAACATTTAATTGAGTACTTTTCTTCCAAAAAATTCCCGAAAATCACCCAAATTTTCAGCGTTCACACTGGTATGGCCCCTTAACTCTAGAGTTTCCTCAAGGGTCCCGCGCTCCTCGTGCTTGCAATCGCACGTCATCGGGGTAGTTCCTCGTCTCGCGATTGCTTCCGCAAATGTATACAAGCGAACTTCGTTCGGTCCAGCCGCATTGCCAAACACGAAAGAGAACAAAGTACGCGCATCCCCGAATTGCAAATGCGTGTCCCGGTTTTCGAGCCACCCGGTGTGCGATCAAAGTCGACCGAAGGCGCCCGCCGACGAGAATCTTTCTTTCCTTCCTCGTATACGGGGATTTTAATGTTTTTGGAGACGAACAGCGAGATTTTTGGCAGAGGGAAGGCGAAAATAAATTTTTCCATATTTTACGTGATTCTTAATTCCTTTGTAGTTTTGTGTTTCTAAATTCTTTTCGGGGCCGGGTTGAAATTCCAAACTTTGAATGATCAGAACGCTCAAAAGTCCGAAAGAATTTTACACGAAGAAAATCAGAACAGCGTCAAAATAATTCGGCTATGAAAGTTTTAAAAGTTTCAAAATTTTCAATAAATCGACGAAATATTTCAAGAATTTTTTATTTATTAAGAAGTGATTTTTCGTCAATTTTGGAATCTGTCCAGACAACGTTATACGTTCTACATCATTTAGAGTCAACTGTGTAGACTTTTACCGGCATGGTCTTGACATGGGGGCCGGGTTGGAATTCCGAACTTTGAATGCGCCGACGGTTAAAAATTCCTAATTTTAATGTTCCGAAATTACAAGGTTCGTCCAGATCATGCCAGCGAAAGTACACAGTTGACTGTAAATGATGTGGAACGTATAATATTGTCTAGAAAAATTTCAAAATTGACGTAATATCACTTCTTAATAAAAAAAAATTCTTGCAAAAATTCGTCGATTTATTGTAAATTTTGAAACTTTTAAAACTTCCATAGCCGAATTATTTTGACGGTGTTCAGATTTTCGGTGTTTCGGTCTTTCGAGTAAAATTTTTTCGGAGTTTTGATCTTTCGGGGTAGTATTCTTTCAGAGTTTTGAGTGATCATTCAAAGTTTGGAATTTCAACCCGGCCCCTTCTTTTTTAGTATTTGAGTGTTTTGGGAAATGACGATTATTCATTTTAACAATTGCTCGAATATTTTTTGGGCCTATTTGTTAGGTGGCCCTTTATTCGAGGGTCTATCTTATGGGAAATTTCCTGCCGATTACAAATATCACGGAGTTTTTGGCGAAAGCTAAAAATTACGCGGGCTCAATACGAAAAACACGGTTCCTGAGATATCCGACGATTTTTAACAGAAATTGAGGGTTTAGGGAGAAATTAATGGGAAACTGGTATCGAAGGAGTAAAACGACTTATTTTTTATAGGGACTTATTCAGGGAATTATTTTTATAGGGACTTTTTGTAGGGACTTATTTAGGGAATTATTTTTGTTAGGGACTTATATTTTTATAGGGACGTATTTTTAAAAACTGAAAATAAATAATCAAAAGAGGTAAAAGGGATCGCTAGGGACTTATTTAAAAAAATAAAAAATCTGAATTATTTTCGCATCTCGATCAAACATAAATGCACTTCACTCAATCGTCGCTCATTGCTTTTCTTCTTCGATTAGAAACTCTGCTCTGCGCACATTATCTTCGCAATCACTTGCTCCAAAAACTGCGACTTGATTCGTCGACCTACGATGATTTTTCGATTTTTGACAGAAATTCAAAGTCGGTCTATCGATTTTTACAAATTTTTCAGGACCTTCGCAATTTTTATATTCCCCGACTAATTTTTTACACGAAATACCCCATACAATTGTCCTTCGTCCCTTGTGTCCGCGCTCGTTCTCTCCTTCCCTTCCTATATATACGCACCGTCATCCCGCCGTCCGAATCTTCCCATCATCGCGCTACGTATCCCTTCGCCCCCCCCCCCCCCCGTGGCTCTCATGTCCGCAGCGACGTCTCGCGTTCTTCGTCCCTCTCTGAAACTTGCGGATAGCAATTTTGCCACGATAGATCCTCAAGATTGTGGATTCTTCCCATGCGATCCTCTCGTCTCGGATACGAAGGACCAAGGGCCCACTTGAATTATTCGTGGAATCTCGTTAGGGCTTCGCACTCGAGAGACCTCGCGTCGTTCCACTCCGGCTGTCACCCGTTTTCTTCCTCAGCCTTTGAAGATCATTTTCACGAAATGAAAATGAAAAAAAAGAAGACGAAAATACGACCATTTTCACGAAAATTCATCGTTGAGGGCCTCGAGCGATCGCATCGCCGATTGGAATGACATTGCACATGAAGAGAGGCGAAAAAACGGCTTTCTCTTGGGCGACTACGTTTATATGTATATAATGATAATAATTAATAATGATTAATGATTAATAATTTATCAATCAAAATCGATCAAAGTAAATTGTAAATGAGTAAATTGATAATAATAATAATAATAATAATAATAACAACACATTATTATGGTAATTCTTTCGTCAAGTGATTTTTCCGAAAAATTGTTGTCTTCAACCAAACCCAAACACACCCAAGTCAACGCAATATAGGCGTCGAAATGTTCAAAAATGCCCTATTTTATCACGTGTTTCCGTGAACTTTAAAACCCCGTAACTTTTACCCATATTTTAACCCAAACAAACCTAAACAAACTCAATATAGTGGTCGAAGTATTCAAAAATGCCCAATTTTATCACGTGTTTCCGCGAACCTCAAAACCCCATAACTTTTTATGGGGGGTGGATTTCACCTCCCCCGACTGAATATCATTATTTATAACCCAATAAATGAGAAAAGAAAAGTCACTTATCTAAAGGATTACCATTATTATAAAAAATGGTAATAATAATAATAAATAATTATTATCATTATAAATAATAATAATAATAACATCATTTTCATATCCTTAAAGCGGGGTATACATAACTACACAACGATTAAAAAATCGAACTCTTTTTTTTTTTTCTTTAAACGATGGAACTATATATGCAGAATATTTTCCCAAAGCGCAGAGGGGCAGGCAGAGATGGGCAAAAAGTAATTAAATTAACAACTAACAATTACTACTGTAATTGATCATTTAATTACTTTGTAACAGATTATATCAGTAATTAGTTACCACAAGTACCTGGTACAATTTAATTCACATTATATGTAAACTTCAAACGCGATTTTCTCAAAAGTGCATTTTCGAAGTTTGCGTGCAGGATTACTCAAAAACTCTCAAGCCGATTGACTTAAAACTTGGTAGGAATATTGATAATACTGCTAACTTTTACTTGTCGAGAATGGCTTTTAACAAATTGGGAAAAAACTACTTTTTAAATCCAAATTTTACAGAAATGTTTTTTTTGTAAATGCGTGCATTTTTCTTCATTTTAATTACTGTCAAATAGAAACTAAACATGTTCTGACTGAAAAAATTTGTGCATTTTTTCGTAAATCAAAGTCTAGGGGAAGAGTGCACACCGATTCGTAACTTCTCGCTAACCTTGCCGTAACACTGCCACAGCTCCACCATTTTGTTGATAAATAAACTTGACAGAAACAATTGTTTTGTATACTTAAATATACTATTAAAGTACATCTACAGTTGGATAAATGTATAATAATTATTTCTTAATTTAAAAAATCTACAGATATCACACAAAGCTCAACTATTTCATGGCATTGAAAATGTAGTCAGGCTTTTCGGGTAATGAAAAGCAAGTACACGTTAATAATATGAGTTGGTTTTTATTATTTTTCAAAAATATTGAGACATCGCGTAAAATAATGTTTAAATTAATATCGAGATTAGGAATAGGTGGAGAGAGAGCATCTTCCAACCGATCATAGGCATTCAGCGTGCCACAGCTCCCCCCACTCTACTACAACACAGTGGAAGTGGAGTGGGGGTAGCGTTAGTGTCGTGTGGCATCCACTTTACTCAGACCCCTACACCCAGCCTACCTCAGCAAACATATACAGTTTTAAAAGCATTTTCAATGCTGAAATCCCTCACGACTGCTTAATACCAGTGTCAAGAAAGGGCTCACTTCTCAATCTGCCGAAACGCTCATTTGTGTTGTCTCACCGGCTGAATCAAATTTTATTGATCCGAACCTCGCACTGGCGCGAATTGTGCGATCAGACTCACACGAGCGAGAAGAAAGAAAGCCAAAACTGGCACTTATTTTCGAAGGTGGGACATTTGGAGAAAAAAAAATTGAACACGCATAAAAAAGTTGAAGTTTCTTTTGGTTTCTCCAGCACACAGGGAGGATCGCTTCGATCCCAATAATTCGAGGTGGAGAGAGGGCAAGGGTGGGCAAGGGCACGGGCAGGAGGGAAAGGTGAAGTTGATGATAGGCTCTTGGTGGAAGAGTGGCCTGGTATGGTGGCTGTATAAGAGAGAGAGAGGAAGAGAGAGAGAGAGAGAGAGAGAGAGAGAGAGAGAGAGAGAGAGAAACTTTTCCATGGTGAGAGGAAGACGGAGGACGGTCTTATGGGGGGATACATGTACACGGTGCTGCGCCGTGGCATCGTGAGCTCGATCGTAAACGCCAACACGTAATAATTATAACGAGTTGAGAATAAGAGGGCTCTTTGGGGAATAACGATGACAGGGGCGGGGGGGGGAGGGAGAAAAATGCACAGGGAATACGTCCGTGCTACCATGCTCTTTCCGTCTTCCTCTCCCATCTCTCTTGCTTTTATCTTCCTTCCTCTCGCTCTCTATTCCTTCTACAGGTAAGCTTTTTTTGGCAATTTCGCGTCCAACGAGATTTCGCAAACGCATCGCCGTGAGAAAAATAGCGGATAAAAGTGGAGAAAAAAAGAAATCTTTGACACATGTCGTAAAACATTGTTGTAGGAATAGGAGAATGCGGCAAATTGCTTTCTCGCGGGTTTTGTCGTATCTCAAAAGGAACGAAAAAAAAACAGCGTTGAGCAAGTAAGATCAACGGGGGTCCGTGTAATCTCGATTTATCGAGCTCGGGCATTCTATAATGGCTTATTAACGAAGCGCGTCTCTCTCTCGCATTGCCACGTGGAAAATTGACAGGGGGACCTGGTACACGTTTTGTAACTTACACCGTACACCTATCGCGCCTGCCTCGTACAGTCGGTGTATCGCGCGAGAATAAAACGCGCAAGGCGCGAACATATTACGATAGTCACGCGCGTACTTACGTATCCGCAGGACATTCAACATCAAATAAGCTGCACTTCCGGTATTCGGGGGAGCGTTTTTAATACTTTTATTCGACTTTTTGATTTTTCGAAAATACGGAGAGCAAATGAAAGGAGATGAAGTAATATTCCAATAAATAATATTTCGATAAATAGTATTTTGACAAATAATATTCCGATAAATAGTATTCCAATAAACAATATTCTGACAAATAATATGCCGTTAAATACTATTACAATAAATAATATTTCGATAAATAATATTCCCACCAATAATATTCCGATAAATAATATTCCGATAAATGGTATACTTATTCCGATAAATAGTATTCCGATAAATAATATTCCGATAAATAATTTTCCGATACAGAATATTCCTATAAATAATATTCCGATAGACAGTATTCCGATATACAATATTCTGATAAATAATATTCCGTTAAATACTATTACAATAAATAATATTCCGATAAATAGTATTCCGAAAAATAATATTCCGATGAATGATATTCCGATAAATAATATTCCTATAAATGATATTCCGATAAATAGTATTCCGATAAGCAATATTCTGATAAATAATATTCCGATAAAAAATACGAGAAAAAAAATTATGATATAAATATCATATTGTTTATCTCGTATTATTTTAACTCAATTAATTTACCTCGTATTATTGTATACCATATTATTTTATCTTATACAATTTTGTCAAACGATTTTTTCAAATATGGCGAATTCATTTCCGCTGAATCGAAAAAAGGAGAGATCGCGACCAATTCAATCCCCCAAAAGACGACTAAACGCAACAATCAGCACAAACTTGAAAGAGCGGAAATTAAGGAGGTACGGTGAAGACCACGCTAGTTAACTTGGAGTCTATTTTGCGCCGTAATACCGCCACGTTTTAGACATATGTATATGGCCTATTTTTCGAGAAATATTTTTAAATATTGAATTCCGAGCTACCTATTATTTTTATAATATGGAAACAAACGTAATAATCTATTACGCGACTTCAGTAGTACGCCATATCGTCGACGTTTAACATCGTCGAATTTTCGATGACTGTCATCGGTCCCACGCGCCCGGCTTATTATTTTTTGTAGCCGGTAAACATGGGAAATGAAGATACTGTAGAAGTGTATCAAGACGGTAACGGGATTGTACCTGAAGTCCAGTTCAGCGACAAACGTAGATTCTGTCGGACAAGAATTAGAAAATGAAAAGATGATATTGCAATTTCAAAATAAAAAACGTCGCATTGAGGTTCACCTCAATGTCCAATCTGTCCAAAGTCAAAACATATTTGACGATTGTCATGTTATTTTTCCCTTTACCAATTTTCACAATATTCGCAGATATAAAAAGGAACGTTCATTTTATATGACGGTTCTTCCATGCTGAATTTATATATAGATGCGTTGTATACATGTCGCCAGAAAAATTAAGATGCCTTGGCTATACATAAAAGAACTTTAAGTAAATATCGACGAAAGGCCCTTTATAATCCATTAAAAAATGTACGACTTCGCACAATCATATTTTTAATTCGCGTTGAAAATATCCGATAGACGAATAAAAAATGCGCGGGTTGCCACACCTCGAGCAAGATGGCTGCTGTTACGTCACGAGAAGTCTCGCTCTCCGAATACTTCGGTTTTTCGCGACTTTACTTCTAAATTTATTGCTTATTTCTGCGACGAGCTTTCCAATTCAAGGTGCCTTATCGATCACAAAGATTCAACGAACGCAACCGTCAGTAATTTTTACGTGTGTCTCGGCTCCAAGTAGCACAAAAAAATCGATATATGAGAGGACAGGCATATTTTGTCATCTACATGCGACTAATTCATAAACTTTAACAATTAATAACTCGGAAACTGTACGGTTAATCTCGTGGAAACTCCGCATACGCATAGACGAAGATCTCGACAATGCTATAAAAAAAATTCGGGCTTTTATCTTGGACTCGCTCCAATCACCGAACCTCCTTAAGGTGCCTCGCGATGTGGTCGGATTCGTTCGGAACAACCCATGTATAGACTGAACTCGGTATGTATTGGTAAAGAGTAGGGGGAGGAGGCACAACGGACCTTTAATTACGCTGATATCACGGTAATTAAGCTGATCAATGCATGGCATTGTGCGAGTCTCGCCTCCACGGATCGATCCGCACTCTTTTCAATCGGTGAGATTAAAAAAAAAAAAGAAAACAACAACAAGAATGGAGAAAAAAGACCCTCGTGGCACAAAAAGCATCTCACCTCAAAAAGTATCCAGTCACAGGTCTCGTCAAAGAGAGTGTATATATATATATATATATATATATATATAAGAAGACGAGATAAAATCTCAATGTGATAGGCTATACTTGAAAATTATTATTATTATTATTATTATTAATATTAATATTTTATAATAATAAAATAATTATCATTTTTATACCGAATTGATCATTATGATATGTCATTTTGTATAATAATATAAAACAACCGACACTGGTGGATGGTCAGGGTTCGGCTTCTGAGTCCTTGGTATAGATACTTGAGTCAAAGTCGGTGCACCAGAGAATCAGAATAATAAGGGGCCGTCTACAGGTACAGGTTTTCCACAGTTTCCCCGTACCCACGGCAAATGGGGGGGAGGAAGGGTAATACGTGAAAACCCGCACGGGTATACGTTGGAACTCAGGAACTAATTGAAATCTTAATAAATAAATTTAATGATGATAAAAATAAGAATACAAACAAAACATATAATAAATAGTATTATAAAAATAAGGTTATATAATGATATATATATATATATATATCAATATGATTTGATAATAATAATAATAGACCGTTAATTATAAATGGCAAAATTAAATATAAAAAAAAGTAAAACACACGAAAAAAAGGAATGTAAAAATATATATGAACAAATATTTTTTATAACGGAAAAAAATTACAAATACATATATAATTCGTTAGAATTGTACGTGTAAAAGTTGCGTCGCTCCGAAAATAATTGTTCTGTCACGATAATTCGGGAATCTCGTTTAAATTCAGTTTCAATAACAATACAAGCGAAATAAATTTAAAAAATAGTATAATAAAAATGAAGTTGTAAAATTATGCATAGAAAATATGATATGACAACAATAATAATAGACCGTAAAATATAAACAATAAGAGGGAAGACAAAAACGTTAAACACATGAAAAAAATCAATATGAAAATATATGTGAACAAATTTTGTTTTAAAAGGAAAAAAATAATAAATTCACATACAATTCGTTAGGATGCAACGAGAGTTGCATCGCTCCGAAGATTATTGTTCTACCGCGATAATTTGGGAATGTTATTAAAATTCAGTTCCAATAAGAATATGAAGAAAGTAATAGTAAATAGTATAATATTATTAAATTAATGTATCAAAAAAGTACAACACATCAAAAAAATCAATATAAAAATATATATGAACAAATATTTTTTTAAGGAGAAAAATTATAAATTCGTATATAATTCGTTAAGGGGTTACCCCCACTTGCGATTTTGAAAAAATCGATTTTTTTTTAATTGCATTTTTTCGAAGTATAAGTATCCGGGCACATACTTCTGTATGGGCCCGGAATAGATGACTCTATGTAAGTTTACAAAAAAAAATATTTTCTTCGTGTAAACTGAAATTGAAACTTTAAACGCGTTTTTCTCAAAATGGCATTTCTGGAGTCGGTGACCAAGATTACTCGAATACTAATGAACCGATCTTCTTGAAATTTTGCAGGCTTATTTAATACATAAAAATGTAGTCTTTAATCGTACATTTTTTTTTCGAAAAAAAATGGCCGTTTTATAGCCAAAAAACGGCCGTTTTTTTTCGTTACAATCGAACCATTAACTTTGACTGTCCGCCATTTTGTGAAAAATGAATATTTTTTAAAATCCTTCGATTAAAGACTAGTTTATACTTATATTTGACTAAATCCATCCGCATTTTTTTTTCAGATGATCCACTTCGCCGCAATGTTGGTCACCGCAAACCGTGTATATAAAAACATTATTTCATTGACGGCCATTTGCCACTAAACAATGTAATATTTTTCAATAAAAAAATTACTGAAAGTTCTTCAAGATGTGTTCTTTAAGATGGTATATTGATCGATTAAAAAAGTTTTGTAGTTTTCTTTAAAAAAATTCATGAAAAAGGCCTTTTTTTGCGCTACAAGTGGGGGTAATGCCTTAAGATTGTACGTGTAAAATTTACGTCGCTCCGAAGATTATTATTCTGTCACGATAATTTTCGAATCTTATTAAAATTCAGTTCCAAATGTAATCGCACTGCCCAAATGTGTATATATATATATATATATATATATATATATATATATATATATATATATATATAAGGCGTTACCCCCACTTGTAGCGCAAAAAAAGGCCTTCTTCATGAATTTTTTTAAAGAAAACTACAAAACTTTTTTAATCGATCAATATACCATCTTAAAGAACACATCTTGAAGAACTTTCAGTAATTTTTTTATTGAAAAATATTACATTGTTTAGTGGCAAATGGCCGTCAATGAAATAATGTCAATGAAATAATATATATATATATATATATATATATATATATATATATATATATATATATATATATATATATACAGAAATGCATCCTCAAACCCTCGTCGAAAGGAGATCCTCTAGAAGTCTCTCGAGTCCTGGCACTCGAGCTCTCAGCACTCGTCCGCGCCCGTACTCGAGACATATCGTGTCCCTCTTCAGACCCCCCCCCCCCCCCCCCCCCCCACCCCCTTCCGCTGCAACCAAGACCGAGCACAGCAATTATGTATGCAACCGTGTATACACGTGTGCACGTGTGTACACGTGCATCTTCAGGAGAAATTGATCGTATACGTAATTATGACACTGCGAAGAATATAGATATCGATGATCTTTTATTTTCAATTTTATTTGTTCCATCGTTTTTTTTATTCGTTGCATGAAAATGTGTTGCGATAAACAAACATAATCGATGGCAGTCTCGAAAAGGGTTGCCGTAAAATCCCTTATACGTGTATGAATAATGTCGCTATTTTTTTTTCTTCAAACGACGAGGAAGATTTTTCTTCCGCATAACGATGGCCCTCGCGCATATGGACCGCAACACTAACGAGTGCGTCTCGTCTCGAGAGCGCCTCGCGCAAGAAGTGAAATGCTCGTTTCTTTTCTTTCTTTTTCCCTTTTATCCTCTCTCGGCGAGACGCTAGTCACTGTTTGCCCAGACTCCCGGCAACTCGTGGAATGCTCGTGACGGGACAGAAGCGGAAAACGTATGAAGATTTTTTTCCTTTTTCGCTTCGTATACGTGTACGAAGTCATTGAGAAAAAAAGAACGTGGATGTTGAGAGGCAAAGAAGGATCAAAGGATTGACATCGATCGTTTTTTTTTTTCGAGGCACAAGACTTTGAGTCATTAAGGGGCTATACCAGTGTAAACGCTAAAAATTTGGGTGATTTTCGAGAATTTTTTGGAAGAAAAGTACTCAATTAAATGTTTCGGAAAATTAAGAATATATTTGGCTATATTTGACCTATATTACATAATTTTTTCATAGAAAAATATTGAGATCCAAGCGACTTGTGCGCTGCCTTTGGAGGCGCTACAAAAAAAGTTCCCCCACTGCTGACATGATTCCGGCCGATTGCGTAGCTGAAACCGAAAAAAGAAAAAATGTCGTTAAACTTGAAGGTATTTCCTGTACAATGACGTAGGATTTTCGAAAAATATCAAAATCTAACAAAATGGCGTAATTATGAAAAAAAGTCTGTTTTCTTGCCTATAAAATGGTCGTTTTTTTTAATGCAAAATCGTCAATTTTCATCCAATCAAAAATATCCTACGTCATTGTAGAGTAAATATATTCAAGAGTACTCAGTTCAAATTTCAAGTCAATCGGATAATTGCTCTTTGAGTTACAATGTCAGCAAATTCGAAAAATCTCATTTCGAGAAAAACGCGTTTGAAGATTTAACTGTCAATTTTTGCGAGATAAAATGATATTGATATAAATTATATAAATGATAATGATATTCTTGGAAGTATAAGCTGTCGAAAAAAGCCAAAAAATCGATTTTTTTTAAGTGTCACGCTGGTATAGCCCCTTAAGATAGTACTAGCGGATTGACTAGTGAACAGAAAATCTGTAAATTTTCGAATCTGAAAAGAGCAAGATATAATACATTAGGTATAATAACAACCATGATACGGAAAGGATTTATTTGAGAAGGGTATGCGATAGGTGTGTGTGTTATATTATGAAAAGTGAAGTATTAGACTGAAAGAAATGTATGGTGTTCCTAACCATATTTTAATTATATTGTATATTTCTCTGAGAGGACGATAATACTTTATAGCTACACTGTAAAAAAAGTCATTAAATTTACTATACTTTTACAATTGAAAATTTCTAAACTCGGAATATGAAACGGAAATTCGCACTTCAGTAATGGAAACTTCAGTAATGGAAATGAATTTTCATAGATGCGTATACATTTTAATATATGGGTCATTGAATATTAGTATGCTGCGTATGAGTTTTTCAACGCGCATCATAATCATACAAATATTTGTTTGATTAATGCAACAAACGTATATGATTTCCATATTTACACAAAAAGTTTTAAAATCACAATATGACTATTATTTTTAACTTCATTCTGTTGAAAAGTACAATACCTTGTACATTGAATATTACAAAAAACTGTTTAAAGAAATATGAAATTTAAAATACTTTTACAATACTATGGCAAATGAAATTTCAAAACTTAGTATATGAATGAATATTTAGGCTTTAGTGTTGTAAAATTCAATACCGGACCTACATTTCATACGGTTTTACATTTCGTAATACGTACGAATTGAATATTAATACAATATCTACAATTTTTCAAGGCATCTAATAGAAAAATGAATATTCTTAGTTGAAAAATACAACAAGCGTTTTGAATATATACAATGTAGATTCTGATAGACTGGAGAATATTTAGAAATGAATAGGACATTTACAATACGAAGGCACGTACATTTTCTGATTTACAACGAGACTGCTGAGCCTGGATCTCGCGAATCGGGTTCTCCTTTCGCGGGGTGAAAGTTGAAGACCTCCGAATTAACGTCGTTTTTTATTTTTGTTCCAATAGGCCTTAGTTGCTGAGATATCGCGATTTGAAAATTTGGGAATTTCGGACGGAGCCAAGCCGGTTTCGGCTCGCGCGTAGAGTACGTTGAGCGTTGATACTTGAGACAAGAGCGGCCGTAGCTAGTACGGTAATACGACGGACTGGCACTGAAAGTTCATGGTTCGCGTCCCCGTGCTTTTTTTTTTAATTCAATTTTTTTTCTTTCTAATCTCTTTTAAGACTTTGCATGTGCAGATAAATAAGAAAATTCGAAAATATGTATTACTAGTTTTATTTATCTATTATATTAAAATAATTAATCCAAAAATGAAGTCACAATTACATAGCAAAATAATATTGTATAACAAATAATTAATCTAATAATCAAGTCACAATTACAAAGCAAAATAATATGGTATAAAAAATAAATAATTAATCTAATTCACACTTGCAAATTTCGCGGCAGGTAATTATTCTGATTTTTCTTCTATCAGATCGGTATGCTGACAAATTGGAGGGAGGAAACCATCGTAAAAGCAAGGGAAGCACAAAGGCTTACGACACCACGAACATAAGATGAACGCAATACCACCGCAACCACATTAATTATTTTAATATAATAGATAAATAAAACTAGTAATACATATTTTCGAATTTTCTTATTTACCTGCACATGCAGTCATGAGAGATTATAAAATAAAATAAAAATTGAATTAAAAAAAGGACGGGGACGCGAACCGTGACTTTTCAAGTGCCAACCCGTCGTCTTACCGTGTTAGCTACGGCCGCTCTTGTGTCAAGCATTAACGCTCAACGTACTCTACGCGCCAGCCGAAACCTGCTTGGCTCCATCCGAAACTCCCAAATTTTCAAATCGCGCTATCTCAGCAACTAAGGCCTATTAGAACAAAAATAAAAAACGACGTTAATTCAGAGGTCTTCAACTTTCACCACGCGAAAGGAGAAACCAATTCGCGACATCCAGGCTCTGCCTTCTCCTTGTTAGTATGTGTTTATTCGGATAGTCTGATTTAATATATAATTCAGTGCAGAAAACTTCAAATTCGTGCTTTGGTCAGCATGTTAAATCAAATCATAAAAAAACGTATCGAGTAACACCAAATCTAAAGTAAGTGATTAACACCCGCTGTTATGGTCTAGTGGTTAGCGTGCTCGCCACTGAACCAGCGGACGGAAGATCCCGGGTTCGAATCCTAGTCGCGTACATTTCGTCGTGAAATGTTTTTCTTCGGCATTTCACGGCGAAAATACAACTAAGTTAGAAATACGATTGTAGTCATGATGAATATAATACAGAGTGGCGGGGGGGGGGGAGTGCCTGCGGCCGCAAGGAGAACAGGGGAAAGTAGAGGGGTAACGGTCACAATGAAGGGGTAGGATAGGAATAAACGCGAGAAATTAACACCGAACAAAGCAGCAAGTCTAATTAAAAACCCAAATCGATTCGCATTAATTTTTATCGCAGGAAGTAAATAATAACAATTACACTAACCTAACACCGTAAAATTAATACACTTTTCTATGCCAATTTTACTTTTTTTTAATTAAAAAATGCAATCTATGCGTATTAATTTTAATACGCTCACAATAGATACCTTGCGATACGTATATGATTTTTCCAGTACTTAAGTGTTGCGATATTACTGAACGATTATTAGACATTCGAAAAGCAGCCCATTGATTTTCAAATGACAATATTAAAATTCATAAACGGTATCTGTAAAAAGACTTCCTACACTTTTATATTAATTTTAATACGCACCGTAAAATAAATACACTTTTCTATGCCAATTTTACTTTTTTTTTATTAAAAAATGCAATCTGTGCGTATTAATTTTAATACGTTCACAATAGATACCTTGCGATACGTATATGATTTTTCCAGTACTTAAGTGTTGCGATATTACTGAACGATTATTAGACATTCGAAAAGCAGCCCATTGATTTTCAAATGACAATATTAAAATTCATAAACGGTATCTGTAAAAAGACTTCCTACACTTTTATATTAATTTTAATACAGATTTTTTTTACAGTGTATAGTTACTGCCAAAAGTATAGTACTGCTTGTTTATATTTTGGCAGTTGCATGAATTGGGCACATATGTTCACCGCAACCACCGAACTTACAAACATCCGTTTATTCTTCAATGCTATATAATATAGTAGGTTTTCATAAAATGGATATTCCCTGATACTATAAAAAATGTACTTCCCCAAGATTCTAATAGTGAACTTAAATATATATACATTGATTAAAAATGTTGCCTATGAATTGCGACGATGTTTATAGTGACTTGTATAATATTATGAGATACGACCTGCTATATGCGTATTTGGTGTGTTATTCAAGTGTTGGGACAAGGCATCATTGCCCGTCTACTAAATGCATAGAATATTTCATAAATCTAAAATAAAATAAAATACGCAACTTAGAGATCTACCTCGATGATTTTTTATTATAATTCGCTATTCCCTGACCTCCTGTAATGATTTATTTCGAAGAAAATATTTCGCCTCATCGGAATCGAACCTAGAACTCGACTGCCTACCTTCTGCCTATCCTGCGCACGCTGCCACTACGCTACCGAGTGCTTTTGGCATCTTTAGCACAGATATGGCACAAGAGACAAAATTAATTCCGGCTGTACTTCCGAATAGTTGTTACCTGCGATTTAGGTGAAATTTTGCACAGATCTTTTTTTGTAATATAAGTCACTGTTTAAGTTAATTTTTGGCGCTTTGCAATAGTTTTGTACCATATGATAGTGATTTATACCATATTATATGATACGACCTGCTAAATTCATTGTAATCTGTGTCCTACAAGAACAGAAGGTGAGCTACAAGAAGAAGTGTTGAACTGATATCCTATTTTTGCTATGCAACATACCTACTATGTAACAGTTGGTGAGATATGCGTAGTTCTTTAAACTATTAAGGCGTTACCTCCACTTGTAGCGCAAAAAAAGGCCTTTTTCATGAATTTTTTCAAAGAAAACTACAAAACTTTTTTAATCGATCAATATACCATCTTAAAGAACACATCTTGAAGAACTTTCAGTAATTTTTTTATTGAAAAATATTACATTGTTTAGTGGCAAATGGCCGTCAATGAAATAATGTTTTTATATACACGGTTTGCGGTGACCAACATTGCGGCGAAGTGGATCATCTGAAAAAAAAATGCGGATGGATTTAGTCAAATATAAGTATAAACTAGTCTTTAATCGAAGGATTTTAAAAAATATTCATTTTTCACAAAATGGCGGACAGTCAAAGTTAATGGTTCGATTTTAACGAAAAAAACGGCCGTTTTTTGGCTATAAAACGGCCATTTTTTTTCGAAAAAAAATCGAACGACTAAAGACTACATTTTTATGTATTAAATAAGCCTGCAAAATTTCAAGAAGATCGGTTCATTAGTGTTCGAGTAATCTTGGTCACCGACTTCAGAAATGCCATTTTGAGAAAAACGCGTTTAAAGTTTCAATTTCAGTTTACACGAAGAAAATTTTTTTTTTGTAAACTTACATAGAGTCATCTATTCCTATACTCATAGAGCCATCTATTCTCAGATACTTGTACTTCAAAAAAATGCGATAAAAAAAATCGATTTTTTCAAAATCGCAAGTGGGGGTAACCCCTTAAACTATTAAGCTGCGGTTGCTCGAACTGCAAATGATTTACGTCTTCGCTATAAGTAAACTTTACTATATTTTTTTTCGTATAGTCACTCTTTTTAACGTCTTCTAACAAATTATACTCGGAAAACGGCAATGTTAACCATATGAATTGCACAAACTTGACAAGAATGGTAGAAGTTTGACTGAACAAAACTTAACGTACAGCGTACAACATTAGTATTTGTACGCCGATTTTGTTATTGCACTGAATTAACCATATCTATGTAGTCAAGCCTTTTACAATGGTGAATAATCATTTCGGGGATAATAGATACTCAAACACGCCACCCAAATTGCATGTTTAGGCATACTTTTCGCTTATAGTCGTGATAACCATATTTACGATTGCGATGTCAATAAACTATAATAAATTTTACTATTCCCTCTTTTACCATGAGCGTTTGTTGTAAATACCATGGACTTTTCTCTCAGTGTAAAATAGCAATCAGATTTGACTCGAGTTGTCTCACCTGCCGGCATTTAACAACTTTGACAATATCCGTGGCAACGCTGTACTCAGGCGCTTCCGATAAATGTCAAGCCTGTGTTTGTTCACCGCGACAGTTTTTGTTGCTGTTATTATCGCTTTCGCATAGCTCCGTATGTAATCGCGAACTATTATTATTTCCGTCTCAAAGTTCGATCCGCACGGATTCCCTATCTGGCGCGGGTTAAATGCATTTGGATTTGGTGAATTAAGGGGTTAGGCCATAGTAAGGGTATAACATCATGTGCGAATTTAACAATTTTTTTTTCGCATGAAAAAGTGATTCACTCATAAAATTAATTACACATCTATTTAATATAAATATCAGGCTGTTAGAAAATATATATATATTTTTTTTCGATGTACAAAATGGCCGAGTACTCGAAACTTTTCGAAACAGCTTTTTTCCAATTGCCGTGACAAATAACTTCAACAATATTCACTCGATTTACTTCGAATTTAAAAGTTATGTTCCTAATTGCATTTCGCAGAGAAGTACGTAAGGAATTTATGATTAATCGAAAACTTTTCATTTTATGAGCAGTTTATGAGCAGTTATAACGAAATTTTTCACTGAAAATTCATTTCTTAATTTCAAATACCTACAACTTTTGAATAAAACAATATTTTTTAAATTCCGTACGTACTTCTCTAGGTATTCTAATGTAGATTGACGAGAATTTTTGTTTTTTGTTCTAGGTAAAAAATTGTGGATGCTAAATGTCACGTCGCGGAGCGCCTAAAAAAGATAACAAAAGCAAATATTAGTAGTCGGGCATTTTGTACATCGAATATATATATATATATATATATATATATATATATATATATATATATTCTAACAGCTTGATATTTATATTAAATAGATGTGTAATTAATTTTATGGCTGAATCACTTTTTAATATGAAAAAAAAATGTTAAATTCGCACATGATTTTATACCCGTTACTGTGGCCTAACCCCTTAATGACTATTGTATTTACGCGGTAAGGCATGCGGAGTCTTCGCTGACGTCATTCTGTATGTCGCGGACGTCATTCTACAGCACATAAACAAATCTATTTTCTTCCAATAAGGAGTTTTGTGCACATACTACCTTAATGAGGAATGTGGAAAGGTTTCGCTCTTCCAGATCGAAATTTTCTCGCGTTTCCGGTTGCTCCGGTGACACGCTTCTGATTTTTTTTCTTCACCGATCGTGAAAAAAGAGCATGATTTCTTTCACTTCCGGTTTTGCGTGAAATCTCCCCGCCTGCGCGCGCGGTAAAATCCAAGCAACACCAACGAGTTGTCACCCCAAACGAAATCGGAGGTGTACGGGAAAACCCAAAAGAGCCCGCTTCAAAAGCATTTCGAGATTAACGAAAATACGGTCGATAGGAAAATAAAAGATAAAAGGATCTTCGTGCAGCCGGATCATGGCGCACGAGAAAAGTAGAAGAAAAAAGATGACGCGGAACTAGAAGAACGGGTTATATACTGGACGAGGAAAAAAAAATATATCCGTAGACATTTCGTCTGTGAACTCGCGGCGGGCTCTCCCTTGCCCTCGTGTTTGTCGTAGAAGTTAGAACAACCTTTTTGTCTTTTACGAACACAAAGTGTGCCGCAACGCTTCCTCTCTGTTCATATTGCCCGCACACGTTTGAGTGTGTTTTTTTAAGCGTTGGCACTTCCGATCTTTCGTCACTTTGTGTGCATTGCCCATTTTTGTTTTTATTGCCTTCGGTGTTGTACGATTTTATTCTTCCCGTTTGAGTTGGTCAATACCGATTTTTTTAATGGAAAAATACTAAATTAACAAAATAAAATAAGTAAAAAAAAAAATATATATATATATACACACAGATATATAGATATATATTTTTTTTACTTATTTTATTTTGTTAATTGAGTATTTTTTCATTAAAAAAAATATATATATATGAGGCATTCCATAGATTTCCAGCAAGGTCAAAACCCTCACTATTTTTCAGAGTCCTGCAATTTTTTTACTATCAAAAGGTACCTGCTAGGAGTGTCTGTGATTTTTTTCAGATTTTTTTTATGAGTCCTGCTGCAGATATCGCAATTTTTGAAAAATGAGAACCAGTTTTCAACTGGATGTACCTTAAAAACCATGGCCCAGGCAAAAACAATTATCGGACAAAATATTTTTGATTTTGGATGAACTTTTGACTTTAACAATTACATTTTTTTTATCGTAAAACATTCTATAATAAATGAAAAAAATCGATTTTCAAAAAGTATGTCACGTTTGATTTTGCTCTAAATTTTTCTGAATTTTCTGTTCTTAGTGTGGACATACAGAAAAAATTGGCATCATGGGCCGCGAATTGGTTTAGAAGATATTGCATTTTTTTGTTGTTGTTATTCATCTTATCTTTATTTGTATCAGTCTGATTTGAATTAGTAGTGGACATAACTGAAAAATAACACTATAAAATGAAACTTCAAGCAGCTTCGGATGGTGTAATTGACGATTTCAAAATTTAATGCATTTCTAACTTTACATACTAGGTGAGAAAAAACACAATATTTATGACAAGTAAATGTTTTTTATTGCCCAGTATTAGCAAATCTTGTGAATTATTATATGTTTGTCATCCGTCGAATATAATTTCGAAGTAATCGTGCCGTCTGTTCGCGGAATGAAAGCATGTTGCTTCTGGGATTTCTTGAGGGAGAAGATTTTTTCTTTGATCAATAGATATTTGAATCGCCGATCAATTTAATCCGTCACTGATGGTTGGAATATTTATCGCGATTTTCGATGAACTTGCACTAGCATAACATACTTGCACCGTCAGAAGCCGAAAAGTGAAAATGAAGGTTATGAAATTTCACATACAATCATAACATCGAAACCGGTCAAGGAAATACGAGAACGTTTACTTCCGACCTTGCCGCCGGTGTCGCGTCGTTCGGGCGGGAAATTTGAAAATTTGAAAAAAATCAATCTTATAACATACAAAACACTTTGATATATGTTTTTATGTGAAATTCAAAGTTTCTCCCAATTAATGATCCAATTCATATCAATATAAAAGATTTTTAAAAAATGCAAATCAGCCTGTATCTTCTATACCAGTTCGCGGCCCATCTTGTCAATTTTTTCTGTATGTCTACACTAACAACAGAAAATTTAGAAAAATTTAGAGCAAAATCAAACATGACATACTTTTTGAAAATCGATTTTTTTCATTTATTATAGAATTTTTGTACGAAAAAAAAAGTTTATTGTTAAAGTCAAAAGTTCGTTCAAAATTAAAAATATTTTGTCCCACAATTTTTTTTGCCTGGGCCATAGTTTTTAAGGTACATATAGTTAAAAACTGATTCTCATTTTTCAAAAATTGAGATATCTGGAGCAGGACTCATAAAAAAAATCTGAAAAAAATCACAGACACTACTAGTAGGTGCCTTTTGATAACAAAAAAATTGCAGGACCCTGAAAAATAGTGAGGGTTTTGACCTTGCTGAAAACCTGTGGAATGCCTCATATGCATATGTGTGTGCGTTTATATGTTTATATATATATCGTATTTTCCCATGTTCAGAGTCCATTAAACTCGTGTTTGAAGAAGACCTGCGAGAATTTTCTGTTTGCCTCGAAAAAAATATTTGTCTTTGTCGTTTTCACCAGTCGCACCGCCACAGTCCATTCGCGTTCTCTTTGTGATACATATATATTTATATAGGGGGAAAAGTGGAATAAGGTGAACATGTAAAGGCGAAGGACCCCGTACAGATGGAACAAATCTATATATATATATATATATATATATATATATATATATATATATATATATATACGTATAAACGTGTAGCCGGGTGTAGACCTTTCCGACACGTAACTCTATTTTCTTTTCCTCCCTATCATATATTCCCGACGAGTTTTCGAACAACTTGCATTCAGGTCGAAAAATACTCATTTATACAGACGAAGGATGTGTTATTCGTATAAGCACCAAGTAACACATGCACCATCCCTTTTGAGATAAGATTTATGTTTTTTTTTCTTCTTTTTAACAAGAAATCGAAAGCAATAGTAATCCACGAGTATGAACGTGTGATTGTTCATTCAGCTAATCAGTTATTTACGATTCGCCGTCACTTTCAGTGCACAATAATCATAATGCTGATCATAATGGCAATGATAGAAATTATGACGACAAGAATAATTTAGAAACAATACGGGGGTAATTGGAATAATATAAATAATAACAATTAGGATAATCATAATAAATAATAGTAAAGGTAAAAAATTACTATTGTTGAAAGAATTACTATCTTCAACATTACTGACAACAGTTATGTTGAAAAACGACTTTTTTTGAATACGACTAATAATAGTAATGTTGGAAAATTGCTTTTCTCGCTATTACTGGTAATAGTAATGTCGAAGAATTTACTATTTTCAACATTACTGATAATAGTAACGTTAAAAACATAAAATCGGCGAAAAATTACCGTTTTCAATATTATTAATAATAGTAATGTTAAAAAATCTATTTTCAATATTTCTAATAATAGTAATGTTAAATAATGACTATTTTTAATATTACTAATAGTCATTTTTCAACATTACTCTTATTGGTAAAATTGAAATATTACCATTATTAATATTTAATAATAGTAATGGTTTATTATAGTAGTATTGAAAAAAATACTATTTTCAACATCACTATTAATAATAATTCAGAAAAACTACTATTTTTAACATCACTAATTGAATATTGAAAAACGACTATTTTCAACATCACTAATAATGGTATTATTGAAAAAGCTACTATTTTCAATATTACTAACAATAGTCATGTTGAAAAAATTACTTTTACATAGCAATAAGTTTGGAAGAAGATCGTAAAAAAATCGTCTTCAAAGTGACGAAAGAAGTTGGTGAAATCTGCTTTTTTATCGTATCAGATTAGCATAGAATTATGGTCTGGGCATGTCCGTGCCAGATAGTGTGTTCTCGGCTTACAATGCTCTCATCTTGATTTTCCTCCAATTGCATCATATATATATATATATATATACACACACACGCACACATACATACATACATACATATACATATACATACATACATATACATATACATATACATATACATATACATATACATATACATATATATATATACATATACATAAATGAATAAAGACGATTGTGCGATTGTTGTTAGGTGACGGTGTCGAGCGGCACGACGAGCACGAGCACGAGTACCGTGAGTAGCGGAGTGGCAGCGAACGACATGGACTGGTTCGCGGGTGTCCCTGAGGAGGAGTTACTTTATTACACGGGTTACGGTGGTGGTGGTAACGCCGAAGTCGATTCACTTTGGACAGTGATAGGTAGTTTCGTGCCACCACCGCCGAGGCCACCGTATCTCCCGGAAGAGGGCATCACGACCGACGGACTCACCACCTGCGACCTTTGCACATGGGCGTTGAGAAACGACAGGCACTCGTTTTCCCTCGACGGCACACTCGGTCAGTACTCCAATAACTTTGTTATCCCGAAACGTTGTAACGATCGCGTATCTTCGGCAGACTCCAACGATGCCGATTTTTTTTTACCGATTATTTGTACCGATCGGATTTCTATCCGATGAAAGTTGATACCGCGATAAATCGGTTTGGTCTGGATTTAGGGTCAGGTGAGCCTCGGAAAGGGATCGGGGAGGGGGGGGGGGTAGGAATGAGCCGAGGCTGTAATAAACAGTCCATAAAAAAAATAATAGGAGACGATAAGATCGCCTCCCCTCTCTCTCTCTCTCTCTCTCGCTCTCCATCTCCGTCACGACTGCCTCACCTCTTGACGTATTAATTAAGAGCGATCCTGTCGGTGTGATAAAAACACCGAGGGACGCCATGCCGCCGAAAACCGGTTGAAACCACAAATGGATAATTCAGGCAGAAAAAACGACCCTGTTACGCATTTGCGCCTCTCCCCTTGACGCAAACACACCGTGCCAGAACCTGGAGGAGTCTACGGCCATTTTCTGACCTTACTTTTTTTCACCCACTGCACCAAAGTGCACGTGAATTATCTATCCTGGAAATATCCGGACATCTGGAAATTTCGTCTCGAAAATGGGAGCAGGGGAGTGCACTAAATCGGCCGATTTTCGCGTAAAGCCGGCGATCGGGGAGATCGAGACGTTGGATCGGCCGGGGCCTGGGGGGAGCCTGGAGCCGCGAGGCATGGAGGGGGAGAAGAAAAAAGCCAAGGAGGGGGAAGTAATAATGATCATAATTGATGAGGGTACGCAAAGGCTGTACTTTACATAGCCACATCCGGTTCTCGGTCGGCCAATCGAGAGCCTCGGAAGTACGCCATCATTCTTGGATTCTTCGACTCCAGGCATACGTTGGTGCACACACGCACATGGGGGCGCGAGTGCACGGAGGGACGTTTCGAAGCCTGGCTACTTTGAGAACGGTCCTTGTGATGTTTGCATTTGCCGATTTTGGGGCCGATTTTGGAGCCGATTTTGGTGCTGATCTTGGTGCATACACGCACATGGCTACTTTGAGAACGGTCCTTGTGATGTTTGCACTTGCCGATTTTGTTGCCGATTTTGGGGCCGATTTTAGGGCCGATTTTTTTGCCGATTTTTTTTGCCGATTTCGCGAAAATTATATTTATATTAATGTGGTTACATTACCCTTATCTGACGGTAAATTCACCATATGTGGGTGTGTGTGTGTGTGTGTGTGTGTACGAGCGTGCGAATTCGCCGGCTGTGCCTCTCGGGGCCCGTGGAAAGGAAGAACTCGGAGGGAAATAGTAGTATTTTATGCAGTAACGTCCGTGCCTCGCGAGCGGAGTTTCCGTTCCAGTCGAAGGCTCCACCTTCGCGGATGGGACTTTAGTTAACGCCTTCCTGCGAAATGGAATTCCCTTCTCAATCTTTTTTACCTCTCTCCTTGTTCACTACTCGCCTTTTTTCACGCTCTTGCACACTTCTCGCATGTCTTGGCTCGTTAGCCGGACGGTACCACGAGGAGTTTGCTCAGCATTTGTTGAAGGGTGGTTTTTTAAAAGGTCGATTTTCAATATTTTTTCGGGGTTGGAGTATCGGGATGACTAGGTCGGGATTTTGCACGCCATTTATACATAGTCTTCAGAAGTTAATTGTTATTTTTTATCGAAAAATATTGATAAACAATTGAGTTGTTATTGTTTAGACAAAGTGTCGCATTTGCTGCATGGCCATCAACGAAAAATTGGAAAACGTGCTTTTAGTATAATAATAAAACTTCCGTTTGACCGGATACATTTTTGAAATTTTGAAAATTACGAAAGTGGCGAGCTGCAAACATGTTCGTTTTTTGATGAAAAAAAATCTTTAATCTTTAGTTACCAACAAAGGGATAAACATTTTTGTGTTAGACCGTGATTTATATTGAGTTTCCTCAGGCCTAAAAAAGTCGATAGCAGCACACAAAAAAAATTTATTAATAATAAAAAATCACAAAATAGCGGGAGTTGAAAGAAAAAGTGTAATTTTGGCGAAATTTTTACTTATATTCGGCGGCTTGAAAAATACTCAAAAATAAACGGCTAGGTACAACGGTAGCGACTGCAATGACGGAAATTTCGATTTAAAAAAAAATAGAAAATCGGATAATTATAGCTAACCGCCACAGTGGTGTCCCGTTATAACTCGATTAATTTTCGGAATTAAAAAAAGAAATTTGTAAATTTAAGTTCAGACCTTAGGTTATAAAACTCTGTAATACAAATAATAACATTTTTGAAACTTTAAGCCTCTGCGGCCTCAAGGGAGAACACCATTATAAATTTTTGAAAAATCACTCAAAAATCTTTTGAACCTTCAAAAATATTATATATATCCGTTTATAGCTGAAAAAAAAGTTTTAAGTTGTTTTTTCGAACTATTTTTGTTCCCGACTCTTGTAGGCCTTTGGGTGAAAAGTCACCGACTCAAAATAGTTTTGTTTACTACCAAAAGGCGGCATCAAATTGCGGAAAAAATGTCAGCAGCTGTAGCGTCTTTAAAACCGTTGACTACGAACACGTTTTTCTCAAAATCATGTTTTTGAAATCGGCACGCAGTAGAACTTGAACAATTTTCGTTCAATCGACTTGAAATTTTAACTGCAGCTTCTTAGATAGCTTTAAAAGTCAATTACGAGCTCTCTTTTCGGTTGATTGAAAATTGTAAAAAATATATCACTTTTTATATGAAACTTATTGTCGAAAAAAACGAACTTTTTTTCAAACTCATGTCTATTATTTTTTAAATGATTTTTTGATTTCCCCCCGTACTTGATTTTTAGGCAAACAAAAAACGTCGATTTTTCGGATCGGCTGGGCCAGACCTCCCCCTTAATATACGTTTCGTCCGGAACGCCCCGTGTGCGTCGAAAGTCCCGTACATATATTCGCTCCGAAAAATGTGTATACATCGAGGGCGCCGTTCGCATAAACGTGGCAATCATCGCGTCAACTTGGCTGTGCCTCATACCGACGCAATAATTACGAGATCACACCTTCTTTCCAGGGGACGATCCCTCGACCGACGATTTTTGCGCGCATGCCACTCGAAATGCTCCAGCCTCTGTGTAATATGCTGATACGAGAGGGCGGGATAAGAAGGGATGAGAGAGGGGCCTGGAGAAGTGAAAAAAAAGAAATTGCAAAAAAGTCCGCACGGTTGGGCATCTTCGGAAAGACAGAAAAAAGAGGGAGCGATGCGAAAAAGAACGATGGGATGAAGAAACGGAGAAGGAAAATCGTCGGAGGAGATGGGTAGATAAATCGATAAATTTTATTAAGCTCTAATGAAAGTTGGAAAAATAGAAATATAAAAATAAGGTATACAAAAATAAATATTATTTAGAAATATTTACTCCACATAGATGAAGTAAAAAATAGAAATATATCAATTATGATATTTCTATAAAAATAACTTCTATAAAAATTATTATTATTTAGAAGTATTTACTTCATCTATGTGGAGTAAATACTTCTAAATAATAATAATTTTTATAGAAGTTATTTTTATAGAAATGTTTATAGAAGTTATTACGTACAATTAATACGCAATAATAATAAATATCAAGAATATAGTAATACGAATAGTTTTAAAAATAATCATAAATAATTGTATAAAAAAATATAAACAATGTAAGAAAAATAATTTAAAAAATAAATATACGAACGTACATACAATAAATAAAAATATACGGATTGACAATAAATAATAATAAATATGAAACTAAAACAATAACAAAAATTACATATCAATATATTTTTTTAAATGCATAAAATTAATAGATATATGATGAAAATGAAATATTGAAAAAATGAAAACAAAAACAGAAATAAAGAAACAGGGAGAGCGGGACAGAGTCGAAATAAAAATAAAAATGCGATTGGGCATCCAATTTGAAACTCCAAATTTCAATTCGTTCCCGGAAACATAAAAAAAATTGGCCCAAATAATAGTGAAGTTACGGGAAAATCTTTGTGACGTTCCCATGTTAGGGTCTTATATCCCTAGCCCCGTACCGATTCTTTTGTTGAGAATTTTATTCGATCAGGACGATACAGGAGCTCAATGAAAAAACAAAGAATGAAACAATACCTCAGCGCGTTTTTATTAATTCTTTTCTTCACGAACAATTCGATCGATACGGTGAACCGAGGATTCGGAGGCCCGATTTTCGCCCTCGCGAGATACGTACAAGAAGATCGCGATTTAACGACCATTCGAACGCCTCGGGACGCGGTTTTATCTCACTTTTATTCCCTGCACCTTTTCGCTTTTTCGTCCTTTATATGCGGGCCGGACTGTTAAGGGGTTCACTTTAGACGCTAAAAAAATACTATTTTGGTGCATCTTTTTGATAGGTTTATATTATAGATATTGATATAAAAGTTGTTACACTTAATAAACACACTTTCGGAAAACATTAAAAATTTTACTTATTTATTTAAGTCACTATTCACAGACGAAAGTGGTAGTTAAAAAAATGTCCTAAAAAATTCTAGTTCTGCGCTGTTGATGAAATCTCGGAAATGGATCATCCGAAACAAAAAAATCAAACGGTTTTCGATTCAGCATTTTAATGCCTATAGCGCATATCATACGATTTTTGATATATGCAAAAATAACAAAATGGCAGACATTTTTCGAAAAAACAAAAAAACGTGTTCTGTTCATCGTTTTTTTGGCAAAAAAATTAGTAAACATCAAAATTTAAAAGTCCTTGATACGCGCTATAGCTATAGTTGTAAAGAATACGTGGTGCAAATTCATAAGGATCGGTTCAGTAGTTTCGAAGATTTCATCAACAACCCGTCGAAAAACGTTTCGAGAATAAAGCGTTTAAAATTTGTTTGGGTTACATAAATATGTAAAAAATGTTAAATGGATTTCGAAAGTGTATTTATTAAGTGTAACAACTTTTATATCAATATCTAGAATATAATACCTATAAACCTATGAAAAAAATCATGACAATAGCCTTTTCCAGCGTCTAAAGTGAGGAGACCCCTTAAGAGCGATCGGCGAGAAAAGTTTGCTCGATTTTCGTGTCTCCGCTACACACTGAGATCTCTATCTCGCGGAGGGAGCCTCTTGGCTTTTTTGGCAATGTTTCTCGTTACAGGCCTTTCACCCTCTCTGCCGCTCCCCCTCCCCTCCTCAAGGTATTATCGTTGGACAAAAGTTTCCGAGAAAAAAAAATGTGTTTCGGGAGGATAGCAAGAAATGAATTAAAAAAAAAAAAAACAAAAAATTGTAAATCGCGAGTACGCGTACCACGGTAACGAGAATCTTGCGAGAGACCTCTGAGTAAGCTTTATCTCTTTCGCGAAGTCGTTTCAGCCTCCCTTCTCTCTCTCTCTCTCTTTCTCTCTTATTTTCCTCTCTTTGCCTTATTATTTTGATTTATTCCCTGTGACTCTCGCACCTCGCCGACCGAGCTACTTTCCCTACAGTTCGAGCCCTTAAAGGAGCCTCCCCATCCCTCCCCCTCGCGAGATTCCTCCGCGAGATACTCCCACAAATTTACACCGCGAGCGCGCTTTCATTTATTTATTTTTCGCAACTTCACCCGCGAAATCTCGGACAGCGGTTTTCCAAGTTTAAACCCAAACGACCGCATGCAGCAATGCAGAGACGTTTGTAGATCGGGGCGAGTATAATTTCAAATACCATACATACATATACACACACACACATTATATATATATATATATATATATATATATATACACATATACATATATAAAATAAGAAATACCATACATACATATATATATATATAGACACACACATATATATAGGGTATTTTTCGTAATATATACATACCCATATGCTTTTTCATACATTGGGACCCAATTCTCGTATGCATTTACATTCTTGGTTCATTTTTCGAATGAAAATTCGTCATTTTTTGTGTTTGAGTTTTGTACCTCTTAGCCATCGCCTCCGCTCTCTCCCTTTCTTTCTCTCCCGCTCGCTCGCACTCTCTCTCACACACGATCCACGGCGCTGTACCATCGCAAAAGTAATCTCAGAACGGATCTTCGGTCCTCTTGGATTTATCGACTGTGGTACCGCAGCCAAATTTCTCCCCCTCACTCCCGTTTTACGCGCGCGCGCCCACACACGCATACACACAGATATATATATATATATATATATATATTACGTTGGTCGTCCTGGAATCCTTCCGCGATCCTCGAGCTCAGTGTCCGCAAGCCGTGTGTTAGACACACGTGCGAGAAAGTCCCTCTCCTCACGGGGAATTGCGTGCCCGAGATGCTACCGTACGATAGGTCCTCCAAAAAGTTCTCGTCCTTGCGCGCCGTGGCGGCTTCGAAAGAGCAAGCGGAGCGTGCGAGAGCGAGAGAGAGTGAGA
>OX101793.1:16787458-16884958 GCA_944452715.1 Ophion slaviceki | reverse complement strand
TTCTGCACTGAGCTGTCGTCCTTAAACCCCCCTTCTCTATCTCTATCTTTTTTCAAGAGTGACTCGTCCTTATTCAGTGTATGGGATGCTTGTTAAAGGCAAACTTCTTTATCAATGATTTATTTCCTTTGTAATATCGATTCGGGAATAAAATATGTAGATCGCAGTATATTTATAGATTATTAGCATGGTTATTGTTATTTCCTATCAGTTGCTATTATTGTTATAACTATAGCGTTGAACATTACCATCACCATTAATAATTAAAGGTTCATAATTGTCGTCAATTTATAATCAATTATTTTGCATAATTTTATAATCGATGCCGGAAACTGGAGTTACTTTGACATCAAGGGTAACTTTGACAGTTTTCGGGGCTACTTTAAGGCGTTACCCCCACTTGTAGCGCAAAAAAAGGCCTTTTTCATGAATTTTTCAAAGAAAACTACAAAACTTTTTTAGTCGATCAATATACCATCTTGAAGTACACATCTTGAAGAACTTTCAGTAATTTTTTTATTGAAAAATATTACATTGTTTAGTGGCAAATGGCCGTCAATGAAATAATGTTTTTATATACACGGTTTGCGGTGACCAACATTGCGGCGAAGTGGATCATCTGAAAAAAAAATGCGGATGGATTTAGTCAAATATAAGTATAAACTAGTCTTTAATCGAAGGATTTTAAAAAATATTCATTTTTCACAAAATGGCGGACAGTCAAAGTTAATGGTTCGATTTTAACGAAAAAAAAAAACGGCCGTTTTTGGCTATAAAACGGCCATTTTTTTCGAAAAAAAAATCGAACGATTAAAGACTACATTTTTATGTATTAAATAAGCCTGCAAAATTTCAAGAAGATCGGTTCATTAGTGTTCGAGTAATCTTGGTCACCGACTTCAGAAATGCCATTTTGAGAAAAACGCGTTTAAAGTTTCAATTTCAGTTTACACGAAGAAAATATTTTTTTTTTTGTAAACTTACATAAAGTCATCTATTCCGGGCATACAAAAAACTGCACTTCAAATTGCACTTCAAAAAAATGCAATAAAAAAATCGATTTTTTCAAAATCGCAAGTGGGGGTAACCCCTTAACAGAGCGCCAAAATCCGGTTTAAATATGTGCGCAGTGAGCCCGCGTGACGTTCGGCGGTGGCCGGCGGGTGCGGGGAATAAACTTGAACAACAATTTGTTGTTCAAGTTGATTGTAATGGTGCTAAAGTTGATTCTAATGTTGCTAAAGTTGATTGTAATGTTGCTAAAGTTGATTGTGATGTTGCTAAAGCTGATTGTAATGTTGCTCAAGTTGATTTTGATCTCAATGATAATTATAAGACTGATTGAGTGCCTATAATAGTACCCTTGGTACTTGATATTTTTATGTAAAATGTTTCCTTAAGGGAGGGCACCACTGCAACTACCCATTTTCGACCGTTTTCTTTGGAATTTTTTTTCAAGCAATAAAACGCATGGTCAAAAGAGCTTCTAGGTTTCGTAAGGTATATCGAAGTACGTAAAAAAAAAAAATAATTTGTCAAAAGTATCCAAAATGGCGGCGCACGAGTCACTATGGCACTACTGTTTCTCCGCCAACCCTCTCCGCGGCACGCAGTAGAACTGTCGTAAATTTAGTCCCCTCAGCTAAGAGTGAAATATTTTTGTTAATTATATTATTTTGAGCAGTCAAGTATGGGGGGAATTAAAAAATAATCAAGAGAAAAATAGAGACGAGTTTGAAAAAAAAATCGTTTTTTGAACCATAATTTTCATATAAAAAATGATATATGTTTAACAATGTTCAATTAATCGAAAAAAGCGCTCGTACTTGACTGTTGAAGCAATCTAAGAAGCGACAGTTAAAATTTCAAGTCGATTGGACGAAAATTGCTCGAGTTCTGCTACGAGCCAATTTCAAAAACATGATTTCGAGAAAACCATTTATTTAGTGTAAATTTAAAAAAAAATCACACGAAATAAGTTCACTGTATGCTGAATAACATACCTGTTTTCTAAATCCCAAATAAACAATGCAGTAGACAAAAAAATCGATAAAAACAATATTTATTCGGCCTGTCACAGTAACTTTGCATAATTTTCACCAATCAATAATTACAGGGGCACAATTTTCATCAATATTATTATTACCATTCTTGTAATTATTATTCTTACGTCGATCATCACCATCAGTCATAATGACAATAATAAAAATACGAATAAAGAGTTAACGCCTAGGAGGTACAATCCAAAACGTGTTTTTTTTGTTTTGCATTGAAATATAAGAATGAATTATGGGAGCGGAATTTTTTTTTTCCCCCTCGTCGATGACCAGGGTATTAGGATGAATTTCGTTCGAACGTCAACGTCTCGAAATCTTGGACTCTTGACGTTGAACAAAATCATGGTACCGCATACATCTACGTTGTATACCTGGCACGTTATAATTTCACGGAGATGGCTATATTAATTCGAATCAGTTAAGGCCAAAGGCCAGTATAGGAAGCGTACCATACGTCATACGGTAATACAGTACAGTTCCCCCGGGGCGTCAAAAAAAGCGGCTCCATATACGCATATCTCTAGGACTTGACGAGAACCGATCCGTATCTCGAAATTCTTTTTTTTGCTTCCATTCTTTTTCTCAACTCCGCGGGGCCTCTAACGGAAGTTGGATGAGCGAGGTACTCCGGCATGTGACAACGTGAGGTGATGTATTAATTTTTTTCCAAATGAACGCGTTGACGAGGTGTTTCGGCTCGTTCACCAATGATTCGCGTTTTCGCTTCATTTCCTTTGCGTTATTTCACGATTGGAAAATCGGCAAAACTGACCCCTGCTCGGAGGTAGACGCGCACGTCAGATCAGGAGGAGAAAATAATCTGGCGAACCTCACGGACGCAGGACGCATATCAAAGGCTTTCAAGCGATCGATTATATCAATAAACAATTAAATTATTATTCAAACAAAGTGCCTTTGGTATTTTTTTTATTTTGAAAATTACGAGGTCGTTCGCCATAGCGACGTGGGCGACGCTTTATGAAAATCGTCACAACTCGGTTAATTTTTGGAATTCTTACATCTTCGTTGCAAATTAAAGATGAATTTCCGAAAACGCCATACCTCCGATTAATTTGGAATATTGTGTACCCATGTATTTTTACTCGCTGATCGCGAATATGACAGTGAAAATACCCGTAAATTTGTTTTTCACGGTCAAAACTCACAAAAAATGATTTCTTTTTGATTTTTGCTATTTTATTGCAATAAATGATGATCTTGGAGAAAAATGTTTCCTACAAAAGTTGTAGCCTATGAAAAGATTGATCTTTTATGTTCCATACAAGTTTTGTCTAGAACCAATCTGTTTCGAGATAAATGGGATGATGCTCCAAAAAGTAAATTTTCCTAAACTCCATTCGTTTCGATATTACCTACTTACGCACTTTACCGCGGGAAGATTACAGTTTGATCTTTAACACTATATGCATACCTAAACAACAAACAAGAAACAAACCCAAACAAGCCCAAACACATAACACAACAAATGAGCCGAAAAAAAATCAAACAACACACAACACAATAAAGAAACTCCAACCTTCCCGCGAGTACCGAAGTAGATAATATCGAAACTAATGAAGTCTAGCAATGTGTACTTATTGGGGTATTATCCCATTTTTCTCGAAACAGAATGGTTTTAGAGAAAAACTGTATGAAACATAAAAGATCAATCTTTTCATTGGCTACAACTTTTGTCAAAAATATTTTTCTCTAACATCAACAGTTATTTTTAAAAAATAGAAAAACTTTTGAAAAATCAGTTTTTGTGAGTTTTGACCTTGAAAATCGAATTTGCGGACATTTTCACTATCATATTCGTCATCAGCGGGTCAAAATACATGCGTACACGAAATTCCAAATTAATCAGAGGTATGTATTTTTCGAAACTAAACCGCAAGTTAAAGTCGAGGCCTTAGGCTATAAAACATCGCAAGAAAAAATCGTTTTTTTTTAATCAGTAACTTATCCAGACCCCTTAAGGCCTTAGACCACTCTAGAGGCCGAAAAATAGGCTTTTTGGGGATTTTTTTTAGAAAACCTACAAATCGAGGTTACAAAAAAGGGTGTTTATTATACATATCAGTGACTGAATACAGTAATTTTTTTGAAGCGATTAATTTCAAAATGGCGGCTATGCAGCGTTTATCTCAAAACTGCATTTTTTAAGTTGGCCGGAAACATAACTCAGAAAATTTTCAACCGATTCACTTGAAATGTTGAATATATCTTGAAAAATACATTGTCTATGGAAGTACGTAGAATTTTTTTTTTATTACATAGTTCATTTGTTATTAACAATTATCTCACCATTTTTTAGGCAAATTTTTGGAAAGTGAAAAATTTCGTCAGATAATTGTTAATAACAAATGAACTATGCAATATAAAAAAAAAAATCCTACGTACTTTCATAGACAATGTATTTTTCAAGATATATTCAACATTTCAAGTGAATCGGTAGAAATTTGTCTGAAATATGTTTCCGGCCAACTTAAAAAATGCAGTTTTGAGATAAACGCTGCACAGCCACTATTTTGAAATAAATCGCTTCAAAAAAATGATTGTATACAGTCTAGTAATCTAGACTAAAATAAGTATAGTAATCAGTATAAAATCTAGTAAGATTGTATACTGATATGTGAGGAATTCCACGTCACTTCAGCCAGTAAAAAAAAATCCACAAAATTTTTTGAAAAATCGAATGGAGCACTCCGAGGCTCCAATACATATGACATATATGTCATATGTATTTCAAAAACCTGGTAAACATACAGGGAGTGCTCCACACTCTTCAAACGAACATTAATAAAAAAAAAATAACAAAAATAAAAATAGCTGTTACTTCACGGTGTTTAGGAATCCCATAATATAAAAAATACCAAAAATCCGTTTTTCGTATTCACAATTCGGGGAAATTCTTAAAAGTAAAATAACGAGTGTCTTTCCTTGAGAAAAAAATTATTTTTGCATATTTTGCCCTGAAACGGACGTTCGACTTGCTCAATAAAATCTAAATTAATTTTTTTCTGGAAGGCTAGAAAAAGTCGCACATTTTCGTTTTTTACGAATGTAAATACGTCAAATCTTGCCAAAGATACAGCCATTTGAATGGAAAAATATTAAAAAATGGTAATCAACGAGAAAAAACGTCAGAAATTTTTTTTTAATGTCGACACTCGGTGAATATTTTTCAATAAAGTAACTCAATTTTTCAAAATTATTTGTGGATTTTTTTTACTGGCTGAAGTGACGTGGAATGCCTCATGTATGATGAACACCCTTTTTTTAATCTCGATTTATTTTGTAGTTTTTCTGAAAAAAAAAATCCCCATAAAGCCTATTTTTCGGCCTCTAGAGTGGCCTAACCCCCTTAAGGATACCCTTAAGGGTCGAGGCATTCGAAGAAACAATATGACGGATAACTCGATAGCGCGAGACTGTCCTCTCTCTTTCTCTCTCTCTCAATTCCCCAACATTTCTATATACTTGCCGTGTCTTTTTATTCTTCTCCACTCCCGAACTCCCGGTGTGCGAACGTTGATTGATCTGTTTCCTCGATCTCTCGCATCGAGGCTTACCTATTCTGATCCGCTAGGAGGTCCGGCTCTCAAGCACCTTAAGGAATGCTCCTTCATGCGAACATTTGTCTACGTATATGCACACATATACACGTCCATCCTGCTGCTTTATTCTCAGCTTTTAAATTGCGAAAATGAAACAAGAACAAAGGATCAAGAGAAAAGACCGTGCAAAGTGTAATTGAGAGATCGTGGTATACCGATTGGATTATTCTCAATTGATTTTCAACGATGCTCAACTATTGCTCGTTCTTTTTAATTCTATCATTCTTCGATATGGATATCTTGAATATTCACATGGAAATTGACGCCTGACTCACGACTTCGCAGCTACTTTGGGTCGCGAGACGTTATAGTCCAAGGCGCGTCATCCTACACAATTTTTACGCCCGTCGAAACCGCACGCGGCACATATATAGACGGCTTTTTTTCATCTCACGAGCCGGTTTGTACACTCTTTATCGCGTGCCTCCGGTGGTCGAGTTCAATTGACTCGTTATAGAGGCGCGAGACCGCGACTAAATTGGTGATAGAACCCGATCGGAGGATTACGACGAAAAGATAAAGAGAAACGAAAGTGTGAGTGTGTAGCTGTGTGGTATTAGGATAATTTTATTATTGCTGGTATTTACTAGTATTGGCAGATTTCAATATGTGAGGATGTCTTTTTTGCATATTAGGGGGGGGGGGGATGCTTATTTCAAATTTATTTTTCAAAGCATCAATTTCTTCATCATTTTTTAGGCTTAGGGTATGTTTTATTACTACTTTTGACTGTTACATGGTATTTTTTTAATTAATTTCTAAAAATGGCGAGGTATTGCGCGATCTTTGAAAAGGATTGCGGAGAAATTTAAAAAGTCGATTAAATGATACGCTTTGGAACAAAAAGATTGATTTTACCGAAAAAATGGGTACATTTTGGAATTGAAAAATACTTTAAAAAAAATGTGGAAACCATTTAGGGTCATGTAGACAATAAGGTTAGAAAGATCTATACCAAATTTCATCAGAATCGATCGATGAGTTTTTTAGCCATGTCACACCAGTTTTGAAAATGCAGTTTAGAAGACCGTGCCATACCTCCGCTATTTTTAAATATTCATAAAAAAATATCATGTAAAAGCCAAAAGAAGAAATATTAAAAATTAACAAAATAACAAGTTGTAGGAAAGAAAAGTTCTATTTTTAGCAACAAAAAAAAACTTTAATAGTTCGTTATTAAAAAATGAATGAACATATTTTTTAAAACTCGTCCAGTCTTACGACAGAATTAATAAACTATGCTCTGTCCAAATTTAAACACCAATTAGTTACTAATTAAAATTAATTTAATTTAACTTAATAAAAATTTAAACACCAATTAGTTACTAAAAAAACTGATTAAAATTAGTTACTAATAAAATTTAAACACCAATTAATTACAGACGATTAGTTCGTCTTGTTCCAACGATAGTTTGTGCACGGTGTCTTTTTGATTCAATAAATACGCGATAAAAGAACAATCAATCTTATACATAAATTGTAATTATTATTCTTAATGATATTATTATAATTATAGGATTGAAACGGCGTAATTTGTTACACAAATGCTAAATTGATTGATATTCTTGACCGGGCAGATGGGGAACGTTCTATAAATATAAGTCGATAAATAGTGATTAATGTGAGACGCGGTCGAGGACATTTGTCGTTAATCAACGATCGATTAGCGCCAAGATCAAAGCGCACACAGCGCTTCTCATCGCGGTGAAGAATTGTGCCACGTCTTACTCTATCCCCTTATCCGCACATTATGTAAAGATATTTTTCTCCGGGATCGTTGCTGCTCAGGTGTATATTTTATGTCTCTGGGTCGTTTTTTAATGACGCTGCGCAAGACATTTTCGAAAGAATAGAGCGAGAGAGAGAGAGAGAGAGTAGTTTTTTGACCTTACGGGATATCTTTCAGTCGACATTTATTCAAGTACATGTAGAAAACTCTTAAACTACCGATAATTACCCTTTTCAACGATTTGTTCGCTGAGTTATTAGAGACATTCTGATAAGTACGTATCTATACGTGAAAGAGAATGCGGGACGATTAAAAAAAAAATGTTCTCCTAATGCGAGTCGTACTCGTACGTATAGCCGTAGGTACGTGTGTACGGGGCTTTCCGTGTCGACTGTACCTAGCCTCCAGATTTTACTTTCCCCCGTAAGCGACGATCTCCCGATCGACTTTCGTTCCGCATTTTCCTGCGCGAAAGGCTTCAAAATAATCCCTTTTATTTTTGCATCCCGCGATGAAAAATGAATTAAGATTCAATGTAATTAATTATCAATATTTATCCGTAATTAAATGAAAAATAATAATTAGTTCAAATTTAATAAAAATTCATGTGTTTTAATCAAATTGAAATTTCACGTGATATTTACAACGTATATGCGGGGCTTTCCGGGTCGGTTGTACTGAGCCTCCAGGTTTTTCTTTCCCCCATAAGCTTTTAAATGATCCCTTTCATTTTGGCATACTCCCCCGCGATGCAAAAATTAATTAAAAATTGATTATCGATATTGATTATTCAATAATTGAACAAAAATGAATAATTTGCTTAAATTGAGGTGAACATTCTTTATTAGTTTAAATTGAATTAAAAGTCCATGGGGTATTTACAAGAAATGCCGCGAGTGAAAAACTGTATAGTAAAGATAACTACAATTTATTAACATATGTGTATACGTAAACTTTTCGAAAGTACACGACACTCTCGCCAACAGGTTTTCCATCTATTAAAAATGCATAACCGGACGCGAGCACCCGCGCATGTGCGTACCCGGGTTACAAATGGCTCAATTAGGCGCGATAAGCGACCATGAGAAAAGCTTGAATTCCTAAAGCTCTTATCCCTCTTCCCATCTACTTCCCCGCCCCCTGTCCCCCTTGAGAAAGAAAAAGCATCGAATCCGCATAGAGGATTGCCCACCTAATTAATGGTAAAAAAACTCCACAAGATTGACGGAAATCAATTTCTTTTTTTTTTCCCTCCTCGTTATGTCCCGGGAATAACAGAAAAATAGAAAAATTCATCGTAAGAGTGAAAAGTGAAGGAACTATCGGGAAGAAAGGGAGGCATGGTGGGAGATAAAAAAAAGTGTATTTAGAGGAGAAATATGTGTCTTATCAGCGGGTGGTCAGGTCGTAAAAAGTCTTTCGATCGTTTCCGTTAACTCCCACGTCCTCGAAATGTCTCAATTAGCGCGCTGTCGCAGGGAAGGGGAGAAAATACCCAGGATGGAACGTAACACTTTTTAATACATTTTAAAAATACACTTGCTCTCGTCTCCTTCCTCTTTCCTCTTTCGACGATAACTAATGGAATGATAAACAAGCGAAATCGGGCCTTAATTGCGAAGAAAATCCCCGAATAAAAATATATACAACTTTTTGACCGTTCCCCGAAATCGTCGGGATCGGCGAAAGATTCTTTGAGTTTTGGCGTTACGTTCCTCGCGAACACGCGCAGCAGGTAGTCCGCCGATTGAGAGGCGAAAAAGAAATTAAAAAAGAGGCGATGAAAAAAAACAACAACAAGAGATAAAGAGTGAGAGAGAAAATGGAAAAAGAATTGGACAATTCGTACAGGGACACACCCTCGGGTGTGACTGCGAATGGCTTAATTATTGAACGAAAAATGTTCTCCGACGACAGACACGCAGCCAGGATTCTTTTGCTCCTCCCGGACACAGGGCTTTCCGAGCCACATCGAACTGACTTTGAAAATTATCACAAATGGTTTTTTTCTGCTAATATTCCAAATAATTAAAATGGCGAGCGAGGGGGGTGGGAAGGTCGAATGGAAAAGGACGAAAGGACCATTAAGCGTAAAAAAAACGCGGCCAAGTGCGAGTCGGGCCTGACCAATGAACTATTTTTTAACTAGATAGTTAAGGGGCTATGCCAGTGTGAACGCTGAAAATTTGGGTGATTTTCGGGAATTTTTTGGAAGAAAAGTACTCAATCAAATGTTTCGGAAAATTAAGAATATATTTGGCTATATTTGACCTATATTACATAATTTTTTCAAAGAAAATTATTGAGATCCAAACTTATGCGCTGCCGTCGGAGGCGCCAAAAAAAAGTTCCTCCACTGCTGACATAATTTCGGCCGATTGAGTAGCTGAAACCGAAAGAGGAAAAAATGTCGTTAAACTGGAAGGTATTTCCTGTACAATGACGTAGGAATTTCGAAAAATATCAAAATCTAACAAAATGGCGTAGTTATGAAAAAAAGTCTGTTTTCTTGCCTAGAAAATGGTCGTTTTTTTCAATGCCAAATCGTCAATTTTCATCCAATCGAAAATATCCTACGTCATTGCAGAGTTAATATATTCACGAGTACTCAGTTCAAATTTAAAGTCAATCGGATAATTGCTGTTTGAGTTACAATGTCAGCAAATTTGAAAAATCTCAGTTCGAGAAAAACGCGTTTAAAGATTAAACTATCGATTTTTGCGAGATAAAATTTTTCAGGATATTCTTGCAAGTATAAACTGTCGGAAAAGGCCAAAAAAATCGATTTTTTGAAAGTGTCACACTGGTATAGCCCCTTAATTAGGTAATGTTTTTTTTCTGTCCTAATTCTTAGGTAGTACTAAATTGAAACCATATGGGGTGATGATAACTAAAGACAGCTTTGTATACTCCTGCTGTAAGCTAATAATGAAAATATATCAAATTATTGCCATTTAAATATTTACAATACCAAATGACTTATTTTTGGAGTCGGTACCAGCAAATTGCCAATTTTGTCGCATTTTTCGCTGAAAAGCGGAGGCGAAGAAAAATCAATGAAATATACGATCTACGATACGACTCGAAAAATAAGTAATTTGGTATTGTAAATATTTAAAGAACAATAATTTTATATATTTTCATTATAAATTTATTGTATTATGTATACAATAAATCACTATGTATCCTACATTATGAATCGGCGTTTTTAGTATTTGTTGTTTAAATACAGTATATGGTACATAATATACAGAAATTCCAAATTCCTAACTCGTTCAGTTTGTGAGATAGACCTCGTAACAAAAAATGGTCTAAAACTAACAATCTTGACGGCTCCCCATTTCTTTATTTTTGAAGATAAAAAATAATAATAAATATATCTGTACTCTACTCAATGAGATTTAAAAAATGACACCCCAAATGCCAGGGTAAAAAATTAATTAATTGAATTTCTAATACAATATTCAGTTTAGGGTCAACACTCGACACAAAATATCCAAATTTCATGCCTGCAACTCATTCCGTTTAGGGTTCCGTTTTGCCCTTTAAACTTGGGACCCAAAAAAAAGATCGAATCAAATGGAAAGTCAGGAAAGCGTAAGGAGGTTGGAGCGATTCAGTTGTCACATGACGGTTTATTCATTTTTTTTCAATGAACCTCAAAAAAATGCATACGAGGTACAGATTTATTCTGTATATGCTAATTTTTCAAAATATATAATTAAAGGGCAAAATTATGCATTTTAATATTTGTATTACGTAAAGTAGAAAAACTTTTGTGTCACTACCAACTTGAAAAAGTATAACATTATCGATGATTATTATGAAAAAACTACGACACGAATGTTTTATACAATTCACAATGAAATTTTGAGTAATTTATAATTATGCCTATTCATATTTACGTCACGAGATTATTGGCCCATGGTTTACGATAGGCAAGATGAGGATTTTTTTTCTAAATGTTTATAAAGGTTCAGTTTGCGTTAATCCGTTGTTAGAAATGGTTTATCTTGGTGCTAAATAACAAAAAAAATTACATAACATTTAGTGTGAAAGTCTTGCCCATCTAACCGCACGTTAAATTACACACATTAAACTATTTTTTATCTCTGGTGTTTGGGGGTGAAAATAGTTCAAAAAATTCGTAAAGACTCAGTATAGTTTCACCAATAACATTATTTTTTTATTAAATTCAGCCTTGGATTGTGGCTAACGCTCCAACTTCCTTAAGATCTTTAAGAAATGCCCTCAATGCTTCACGACCGGCCGCGATTATTTATCACAATGATGGCAATGATCCTGGACAGTCGACGAAAAACTCAAAAATAATTGCGAAGACGATTGTGAAAAATGTGTTTCCGGGTAGCCGCGCAACGTCGAGAAAGGGAGATCGCTATGTAGATATACGAGTCGGCAAGATTTTGTCCTCCGATTAAAGGATCATTTCGAGGATACGAGAGGCGCCGATATTCCCCGTAAGACTACGAATGACTCAATTATACGACAGGGAAAATGGTTGAAAAAAAAAGAAACCAAAAAAGGACGAACATCGGAGATGTTAGGCTGCCCGGGAATTTCGAGGCGATCGGGGCCCGATCGCGAGAAGATCGCATAAATTATAAACCCTCGCCCTAATGATGTATTTATGCCCGGGATCCCGGAGTCTTCGAGAATCGCGCGAGATATCGAGAAAAATTTCGCCGCCGGATGAGCTTTGCCACAGGAGTCCGGAGAAGTTCGTTTAGCTTTGCTCTTACAAAAATAACGAGTTTTTCGTAAAAAAAAAACCTTTTTCTCTCGCCCTTATCCATTTATAAACTATCACGGTAAAAAAAAATTATTTTCCTTTTGTTTAAATACCCCAGACGAGAAATATTCACAAGTTTTTTTTCTTCAAATTTCTCGTATGTTTCGCAGTTCTTCCCGAATTTTTATCGACACCTCGAAACACTCGGGAATTTTATCACACGAAATCGTCATAAAAAACGGAATTACATTTCCCGCGAAAAGAGCTCGAAATTTGTTAGACGGAAAATCACATTGAATAAAAACCCAAAACAAGGAGAATCGTGAATAACCCTTAATAGTCACACTTAGAATCGTTATAGTCATACATGGGACCCAGGCGTTTTAAAATTGTTATAAATAATAAAATAATGCATTGAGCGAGATAAAAAAAATTGTGAGGCATAATTTGAACCTTGTTTAATACAAGAATATTGGTTGAAAATCAACAAATAAATTTTAAATATGAAAAAAAAATTATGCAAAAAAAAACGTCCAAAATGCCTTTTTGCACAAAAATTGCTGTAACTCTTGTAATTGTAAAATGTAACTGTAAAATTGACAAAAAAATGGTTCTATAATCTGGAAACAATGAACTTTGAAATAGACAAATCGATTCCTGTGGACTTTTCAAAAAGTATATTTATTTCATCCAACGCAGGTGCGATTTGGAAGCAAAGAATGAAACGCTTACGCATATAAAAAAATGTGTGTTTTATTGGGAAAAAAAAGTTGTACGGCATCAAAATAATCTGTTTGGGGCCCGTGGACCCAGTGTGACTATTAAGGGATAAAACGGGCACATTTCGTTTATTAGTTCAATTGTTCATGATTTTTGTATATTTCGTTCACATTATCTAATCCCTGCGTGATTATCCCCTCCCCTCTACGCCCCCTTTCTTGCTCAACACCTTTTCCGGGACCCGAGGAGGCGCCTAGTCCACACGATTTTTCACGCTCGCTGTCACGGCCCACGGTGTGTGGACGATTTTGCTTTTTTTTGGTCGACAGTCCCCAAAAAGAAGCTGTATTTGCCGGTAGGGGCGAGCGGTAAGTTCGGATGAAAACAGGCCCAAACCGCGGGGTCAAACCGTGTGATTAATCACCCTGGCCCGGGCTCTACACACGATCGCTTCTATTTCGACCACTGGAATATCAGATGTAAATGTGCGTGTGTGTGTCTACGCATATATTTGTAACGTCTCGGTGAGTCCTAGAAACGACTTCCTGGCGCGAACTAACTAACGAGAATAATGATTCCAACGAGGAAGGGAGAAGCAGAAGAGACAACTGAAATTTCAAATAAAATAAATGAAACAGCGCGACTTTGAATTACGACGAGTTAACGAGTAAATCTATATATATATATATATATATATATATATATATATATATATATATATATATATATATATATATATATATATATATATATATATATATATATATATATATATGTATGTATGTATGTATATATATATCGTCCCTCGATTTTGTACACTGCTCAATTACAATACGTTAACCTGTCATCTCTCAATAAATTGAACTGGTCTGCATAAGCTTGGGGCCCAAAAACCACGTCGATGTTCAATATTTTTTTCTGATAAGAGTATCGCGATTTCGAGGTCGGAATTTTACACAAAATTAAGGCGTTACCCCCACTTGTAGCGCAAAAAAAGGCCTTTTTCATGATTTTTTTTAAAAGAAAACTACAAAACTTTTTTAATCGATCAATATACCATCTTAAAGAACACATCTTGAAGAACTTTCAGTGATTTTTTTATTGAAAAATATTACATTGTTTAGTGGCAAATGGCCGTCAATGAAATAATGTTTTTATATACACGGTTTGCGGTGACCAACATTGCGGCGAAGTGGATCATCTGAAAAAAAAAATGCGGATGGATTTAGTCAAATATAAGTATAAACTAGTCTTTAATCGAAGGATTTTAAAAAATATTCATTTTTCACAAAATGGCGGACAGTCAAAGTTAATGGTTCGATTTTAACGAAAAAAAACGGCAGTTTTTTGGCTATAAAACGGCCATTTTTTTCGAAAAAAAATCGAACGATTAAAGACTACACTTTTATGTATTAAATAAGCCTGCAAAATTTCAAGAAGATCGGTTCATTTAGTGTTCGAGTAATCTCGGTCACCGACTTCAGAAATGCCATTTTGAGAAAAACGCGTTTAAAGTTTCAATTTCAGTTTACACGAAGAAAATATTTTTTTTTGTAAACTTACATAGAGTCATCTATTCCGGGCATCAAAAAAAAACTGCACTTCAAATTGCAATTCATAAAAATGCAATAAAAAAAAATCGATTTTTTCAAAATCGCAAGTGGGAATCCCTTAATACACAGTCTTGCGATGTTGAGTTTTTTTTTTTATCGAAAAATATTGACGAGCAGCGAAGTTATTATTATTTAAACAATGTGCCGGCTTTGCTGCATGGCCAATCGGTGGAGCTGGTTTTGGCAACAAGAGTCATCTGGAATGAAAAATAGGAAAATGTACTTTTGGTGTAATAATCAAACTTTCGTACGACTGGAGACTGGGAAATTTAAATAATCACGAAAATGCCAAGCTATAGCGAAGAATATTCGATTTTGGACAAAAAGCAACTTTAATCGTTCATTATTAACAAATTACTATTATTATTATTATAAAGTACTATATCGTCATAATACTTCTGGGGGCTTGAAAAAAAAACGTATCCAACCCGAAGCGCAGTCCCCCAATAAGATACACCTTGCTACTACGGTAGGCCTACGACGATGCGATAAACGACGAGAGCCACGAAAAGACTTGCACCTGCTCCAAAATGCAAAGCAAATTCCACAGACTCCGCCAAAAAAGTCGCATATATACCTATTTATATACAAGCAGTCACTGTTTCGATCATAAATATTCATTTTTTATTTATCTCCCCAATAATCCCCCCCGCCCCGCTTCGTCGATTTATTTTTCTCTCTCTCTCGCATACAAACACAAAGGTATAAATCGCGTATAGCGGTTCAAAACTGCATAAATTATGCACCATTAAAAGGGTGCACAAAAATGCCCCGGCAGCAGACATTGCCCGGTGGCGCGAGTTTTTAGCGATCTCCGGTGGCGATCGGCGCTCGGAGGACCGACAAACTGGGTCGTCGAAAGCGAGAAAATGTTCCGCTCGACATATCTTGCAACGTTCGTCAGGGCAAACTAGACAAATAAAAATAATAAAGAAAAAAAACGTATTTAAAAAAGGCATAAATAAACGAGTTTGAAAACCGGGACGTATAGCAACGTAGCGAGAGGTGAACTCGCACGACCGGAAAGGATAATGTATGGCGCGTGTAGGCCTATTCGTGATATGGACGGGATAATAGTACATGCGGAGATACGGTGCACACGCATGACACAACTTGTATCACTCAATTGTATTTATTTCTTTATAAAATTATTTATTTATTCATCTCTTCATTTATTCATTTATTCATTTATTTATTCATTCATTTCTTTTTTTATTCACATAGTTATTTATTTATTCATTTAACAATTCGATTCCCCAAATTTGTAGGATGAACCCCAAAAGACTCCAATGTGCTGATACCAAAAATTACAAATATAAAACGGCTTCAAAATATGTTTCCCTATCAACGGGTATATTTTGCATACGTTTATTCCGGGGTGAGAAAAAGAAGAATTATTTTCTACCTACATATGGCCACACCTATTGCAATTTTTTCTCTCAAAAGCGGGGTCTCTACGTATTATTTTACAACCCGATAATTTGACGAAAGTGCAGTCTACATTGGACAGCGGGAAAATGATTGTTGGATCAACTGCACGCGTTGAACCGTACACTCGAGTCTTTTCAAATTGAACTTTACGCTATTTTCATTCTCAGCTCCCCCGCCTGATTTCGGGCCCGACGAAAGTAAATCGAACTTCGTTTCTCCATAAACGCTCCTCTCATAAATTAATATAAAAGTCATTTGTAAAATGCATGGATGATTTAAATGATTATTTTTTAAAAAACCAAAAAAGAATCAACGACATATTTTTAAAGAAGAGGATAATTTTGATATCGTATGGTTCGATGGATATTTTTTCTAGCATTTTGAAATCTGCTGTGAAAATCGAGCGACCAAAATAACAGTCAAAATTAACGAGTTATAGACACATAATTAAAAATAAACGAAACTTAAAATAACGTTGCATTTTGCACTGGAATTCCACGAGAACCATTGGATAATAATCATAAATGTCGATCGAAGCTTTGTCCTTCGATGATTAATGTCACTGTATCGCTGGGTTCACACCCTACGTCCGGATAAGCCTAACTCCATATATATATATATATATATATATACACGTCCAAGTATGAAGTTAGAGCATGGCTAGCGGCTTCGAAATAACTAGAGGGCCGGTAGGAGAAAAAATCCGACCGCCGACACTTTTGATAGATGCAGCAATTATGATAAACATAATCGATACGTTATTTATGACAATGCGTCAAACAGCACGAAAACTCGTTTACCTGAAGAACTTTTTCTACTCTACCTGCCATTTGATATATATATATATATCATGTGGTAGGTATTTGTTTACATATGTATGTGTGTATATACATATCTTATATACATATAAGACGTCTACAATCGTGCGAGCTTGTCGTGTTCGCGTGGCTCAACATTTTTAATTATTTTGAGCCCTTGTAACAAATCGCACAGTATTCGAAATCATTTTAATGCGTATAAATAATTATATCGACAATTGACTTCACCAGACATTGTTGCTCGCGAAATAATTTCAACAATTCTTCGTGCCATCCTCTCCGGGAAAAACAATTCTTGAACGACGAAAAAAGTGTGTGCTTTTTTTTGACGAAACGACGAAAAAAGTGTGTGCGTGTGTGCTTTAAATTCTCGAAGCTCAGTCGCGTCGAATCATTGGGTCTTACTCTCTACCGAAAAGCGAGTCTCTCTATGGGAGATAATCAATAAATTTTAATATAAATACACACACACATACACAATAATAAGGTCATTTTAAAAACATGCAATTCCGAGGACCGTCTCTGCAAAATCACGATTAGATGAATGGAAGAATACTCATATAAAGATGACTCCGAGAACCGACCACACTGAGAGAAAAGTCCATGGTATTTACAACAAACGCCCATGGCAAAATAGGGAATAGTGAAATTCATTATAGTTTATCAACACCGAAATCATATTATGGTTAACACGACTATAAGCGAAAAGTATACCTAAACATACAACATCAACGTCATTAACGGGGTCCTCTATTTTCTCGGCTGTTTTTTTACGGCTTTTTCAATAATTTTTTACGGGCAAAGCATCGAAATAATCAATCTCATTGTGTTTGCATAATCTTTATTAACATTTAAATAAGCTTTACAAATGTTTTGAAGTCAAAATATATAATAGAATAAACGTTATAGTGGCCGACAGGAAGACATCAAGTAAAAGAGGTGCTTGACGGTGACCAAGATTGCGGCTGTTCTGCTTATCTGAAATCAAAAAACCAAACGGCATTTTAATCTTCATATTTAAGACTAGCGATTGAACTAGAGTGAATTCTAAATTACAAAAATTGACTTTTTTATACACTTATGAAAATTACATTCTATTTTTTACTCTTTTTTTCTTAAGTTTTTCGCTCGTACAAAAAAAAACTATCGAAGCAATCATGATGATCCTAGTTCAATCGCTGGCTTATAACATATTAAAGATGCTGTAAAAATTTGAACAAGATCGGTGCAGTAGTTTCTGAAATATCGTGGTCACCGTTTCGAAAAATGGTGTTTCGAGAAAAACGCGTTTGAAAGTTCGCGCATGTGATTTATACTTGTGAACCACTTCGAATATCATAAAATCCTTTGGCACACATTTTCTACACATGTTGTAGATGTGATTTATGAAAAAAAAAATCGATTTTTTCGACCCGAGAAACTAGAGGAGTTAATGCAACATCTAAAATATCAATAAACAGTACTATACTTTTGGCAGTAACTATAGCTATAAACTATGATCGTCCTCTCAGAAAAATATAAATTATAGTTGGAATATGGTCGAGAACCCCATACATTTCTCTCACGATCAGGGCAGTCCCCAAAATCAAAAATTCGTTTAAAAAAACGTAAAGAGTCCTCAAAGCAGCCGGATTTGCCGATAGCTGACATTACGTAGATGCAACGGGTTCTGAATACTTTTTTCCTCGTACATTTGTACAGACACACGCCTGTATCGTCTTATCGTCAGTGGCAATATGCAAGCTGTTATGTTCACGTCACTCGAAAATGAGAAAGACCCGATGAGAGAGGTAGAGCCTTTCTCCCGCTATTCCTCCTTTCTTCTTCACACTTTAACACTCGTTGCTCTTTGAAAAGAACAACAAAAAAAGTAAAACCCTTTCGACCAGCACTCATTCGGTTACGTCGCTTGCACACGGGGCTCGCGTTTTTTCCCCCTTCGTTCCTCTATCGCTCGCTCTCGGTATCGATCTTTTTCATCTTATCTCTTCATTTTGTTATCCCGTCATCGAGATCGACGTTCCTCACGATTCGACTCGTCGCCGTTAATTCGAACTTACGCGCCGGGCGTGTCGGGACGAAGATCGCGCTTTACATTATTTTCTCCCCCCCCCCCCCCTTGCTCGCACTCGGTCCTCCGCGTCTATCTTGCTGCCTCCTTTCACCCGCGCTTCGATCTCCGGCCCGTGATCGTTCTTTCTCGCGTCTTTGATTCCGGCCCGCGCGCCGTCGCATCGATTCCTACCGCTCCGATCGACTTCCGTCATGACCGCGCTCGGGGAAAAGTCTTCATCCAGGCACATACGTGCGCAATTATTTTGCCTTCGGAATCGACCGAAGTTGAAGACGTTCAGGCGAGAAATCCCTTTAAAAGCGTAAAAAACAGGTATTTTTCGGGAATTTTTTTGCAGGGGATAAAATAATCCGATCATTTTCAAATTTGGACATGAGTTTATTACAACTGTCAAGTTTAAAAAAAAATTTTTTTTTTTGGGATGACCAACAAGATGGCCGCGTTATTAAGGGTCTTCGGACGCCTGTTTTCTGCGACGTCGAAAAGTGCTGCAGTTGTCACTCTTTTTCTGTTGATCTGAAAAAGAATTAATAAGTCTCATTCGTTTACTGACATATTAAGGGGAAGGATATACTTAAAAACTGATGAAAAAATGCAAAATTGAAAATTTGGAAGCCTTTTTACTACGAAGTCCGTTTTTTTTTTTCGCGGAAAATTCACATCCTTATTGTTAATAACTAATGAAAAAATAATGTCAATGAGAAAAACGTCGTTCGAGACTATCTATTATTGCGCTGAAGAAGTGCACCAATTCCATTCAATCCGTTAATTAGATTTCGAGAAATCATACACACCGTTTAGAAAATCAGAGTTTCGAGAGAAAAAAAATGCGTTCAAAGTTTGCCTAGCAGTTCTATCGTTGTAATCATAAGTTAACCTTCAATATACGATTCCTGCACCATGTGTACTCCCAGTAGCCTAACCGCTTACATTTAAAACAGCAATTTAACATTTAAAACAATCGGCTATAAAATAAAACACAAGAAACCAAAATGCGAAATAACTGAATAATGTGTATTATTAACAATACATTCGTATTTTTATCATTGATAAATAAACATCATTATTAATGAGATAAACGTATTAGTCAATATTAATTGACAAATACTAATTATAAAGTGATTATAAAATAAATTAATCAATATTAATTAATCATCTAATTATTAATAAATCGATCTTAGTATTACTACATATTTATTAATAATGAAATATAATAAAAATAAATGACCGCAAGTGTTTCGGATGCATTCGGAAGAACCTGCTGCTTTCAAAATTCATTCGTAAAATATGTATCCACTTTTTCGTCGTTCTATGCGGACCAATAGTTGACTCAATTTTTTTCTCTTTTTTGAAAAGGTTTCAATTCGTAGGATCGAAACGACGAATGTGAACTCGGCGTTCGCCCATGTATATACCGAGTCTAATGAATACGATGGTATTGCCGGTTGCGAGCGGAGCTTCCCTCGTTTGTGAAATTGTCAGGACGCTGCGGTTCATTAGTGATGCTGAGCGACGGTCCGGTATAACGTATCGAGCGCGTGGGTGGCTCCTGTATACCTTATAAAACACACACACACATATATGTGTATGTATATATATATATATATATATATATATATATACATACATACATACATATACATATACATACATACATACATACATACATACATACATACATACATACATACATACATATATATATATATATATATATATATATATATATATATATATATATATATATATATATATATTAATTCCGTTTAATCCATTATTTGTGTGGATAATGTTGGCCATCAGAACATCTGGCTGTTTTAAAGACGGTCCTCCGTGTGGAATATCTTCATAATCACGTTGCTCCCTCTCACTCTCTCTTTTTATAAACACACAATCCGGAAGTAGTGGAAGCCGGTGCAAGATGATATCGCTAAGGTCATGATCAAATAAAACAATACATATATGAGTCAGTCAACTTTAATTACTTTTTAAACTAATCAACATTCATTAATCTTTTGATTATGGAAGCAAAAAATCAGTCTTTCCGATTTGTACAATACAATATATATTTTTAATTAAACCTTTGTTTTTCCCATCTTACCCCGTATGCGGGGCAAGATGAAACAGCGCTGGGATGATAATGGGACACGAATTATTGGCATCTGTCCCATATAAAAGTGGTTTTATTCTCAATACCATCAATTTGATAAGCCAATCGTCCAAGTTCTGTAGGATTAGTACGAATAATCTTGCTTCCATATCATTTTCATCATTCGTAAGGACTTTTTCTTCCCCTGGTAGAAACACCGGTTGAAGAGGAACCAAATGCTTTACTAGCTTCATTTCACCCTTTCTAACGTAAATAGTGGTACGTTGAAAAATATTCCGGGGTTGGGATAGTTTGTATTCATCTTGCCCCATTGGACGGATAACGAATTAACCTAAAATAACGCAATAACCTTGAACGTTGCTGACAAACCGTTCTTATTATATTAATAATTAGTACACTGAGAAAAAAAACCAATTGAATCAAAAAAATATATTGGTTGATCCAAATAAATGTGCTGCTGCAGAGTGCCACCGATATATAAGATAGTAACTATACTATAAAATATTGGAAAATGTTATTGATTTAAATAACATATTATTTTATTTGAAAAAGCTCTTCTGTTCTCTGAATATCTACATTATTCTTCAAATAGAATTATATTCTATTGAAATCATTCTATATACAATCCGTAGATGTATGGATGAAATAATTAAGCGGTGGCTACAACATTTTTTATTTCGTACAAAAATATAATCAATAGAATTAATTATTTCTTTACTGCATCGAAACGAATATGCCATTGGACGTAAGTTTTTCAATTTGTTTTAAATCTTAAATAAAAAGTGAGCATTAGAATGATCATCCACGATAATAGTGGAGAGAATATAAAAAATCCAATGGAATATCCATGGAGAGAATATCAGATATTCAACTGATTAGAACAGAAACTACACTTTGATCTTAGCCACAGGCCAAGAAGCGATACTCTTTAGAGTTTCTCTGGCGTTTAAGTAGATTTTCGGTTCGCGCTACGATTACGAGAAACGAGCGCGCGTGCGGCTTCTAGCGGTTACTCCGAGAACTACGGGTTTCCTCACACCTATAATTTCGGTGGCGCTCGGCCATGATATGGTTGAATTTTTTCAACCAAATGCGCATGAAACAAATTTTATTTTCGCATAATTATTTAACCAATTCAGACATTTGCTTAATATTTTTTAATCAAACTAAAATATTAATATTTTAACGAATAACGTACTTGGAAATCAACATCGGATATGGTGAAAAAAATAAAATAACATATTTACTCAATAGAAATTTTATCTGAATCAAACGAGCGAAATTCAATTTTTCTTGTGTACTCAAATCAACAATATTCATGTTATGAATTGAAACGCTTTTTTTGTTCGTTGCAGAAAATGCATTCAAAACTATATAATTTGCTTGCGATAATTTTTTAGATAGTTTCAATAATATATTGTTCTCGGCTAACAATATATCTTTTGAATGAAAAAAATCTTTTAATTATATCATGTTATTAAAGTCAATAGCGTTTTGTTTGAACTAATAAATCCGATTATTTACACCAACAATTTTACAATTGAATCAACGAAGTTTCATTCAATAAAACCAATGATATTGGATCAATAATTTTTTTTCTCAGTGTACTTTCATTGTGTTTACCTACCTGTCTCTAATCAATATCGGCAACTCAAATAAACTGAAACGATGTTAAACTTCACCAAACGTCACATCGTTTTGTCAAAAAATCGATGTTGTTTTCTCACTTGAGACGCGTGCTTCCACCACAGCTGATACTTTCACACTCATTCGCCTCACCACCACCCCTCCAAACTCCAACGGGAGCACTGTGCTCGCACACACTGTTTAGTGGCTAAGCTTATGAGTCATCTACCCCGCGTATTCGTCTTGTCCCGAGTTCCCCTACGCCTATAAATGGATCAATTATCGCCAGACATTTTCATACCAAATGTGCATACACGCACAAAAACATGCAAAAAAATTCTCATACAATATACGAGGCGTTATTTCGCTTCTACGAAAAAAAAAACAAACCCCATACGTTCGCCGTGCGTATACTCTCTTAATTAAGCGCAGCATCCGCGGTCAATCGCAATGATTATTAGCGTTCGTGCATCCCGCTAATGCAAATGTCCCCCGACATCGTAGAATTTCCCCCATTATGGAACAGAGCATTACCGTGGAGCAATTGCATTATGCTCCACGGAAACTTTTCCAAAGTTCGTGGAAAAGAGTGGAGAAATGAGTAACCAAAGGCGCAGGGAGGCTGTAGGGGCACAAAAGTTCGTAATTAATGATACACATATAGCGGATTAAAACCCACGTGTTTCTTCTCGGATATTACGCGCTAGGCGGTTCGCAAGCTACGCGAAACTTCTCGTATGTACATGAGGCCGCGCGTATATACTTGTACGAGATTAACCTTTGGTCGTGCCACTGGAATGACGTCATGTATATAATCATTTATTTACGTGTGTATATATATATAATACTCACTCATAAAATACTCTTTGGTGTACGCGTACAGTTGGCCGTGAAGTCGCCGCGAATTCCGTTTAATTACGCGTCTGTGCAAGCTATGGAGAAACTCTGGAGAACACCTCGACCAACCCTCGAATGAATTCCCGCATCCTCCCAGCGTGGTAACCAACCAAGGCTTCGAGTTGCACTCCTTGGCTTCCTTGAATCTCTTGCACGCGAATATATATATATATATATATATATATATATATATATATATATATATATGTATGGGGTATTCTACGCCATTTTACCTAGTCCTTGACCCCGACCATTTTTAGTTTTCCGGATCTTTTCGTTGTAAATTCTACCCCATGAAAGGAATAACCACACCAATTTTTTGTTTTTTACCTCTTCTCTTTTAGGAGTTATAATTTTCTAAAAAATTTCGAATCCAGAGTTTTGGAAACGTTTAAGCGCTGATAACTCCTGAACTAATTGAGATACCGACAAATGTCACTACATAATTTGTTTTCATTTTGAAACATACTATCGTTAAAAAATATTACAAAGTCATCAATTATCAATGTCAACGTGTTTTTTTTGCTTCCAAAGTGAAATATTTTTTTAAAGGCGATTGCCCATTTTTATTTTATTTAAAAAAATTCTCTAAAATAGAGTGACCCATTCTATGATTTTTAAGACTAGTTTCATGGTGGGCCCATTTTTCCTTCGATTTTTTTCCAATTAATAATATTTTTTTTAGAAGATTTTGATCATTTTAATGTCCAATAATGTTATTAGTGATTTTGTGATTTCCAATTCGGCTTCGACAGGCCTGAAATGGTTTATTTTTTATTGTGCTGAATTTAACGATTTTTTTCAAAATCACAATAATTTTCATTCGTCAAATTCAGCACAAATTAAAAATAAACCGTTTCAGGCCTGTCGAAGCAGAATTGCAAATCACAAAATCATTAATAGCAATATTGGACATTAAAATTATAAAAGTCTTTTGAGAAAAATATAATCAATTCGAGAAAAAAAATAGAAGGAAAAATGGGCCCATGATGAAACTAGTCTTAAAAATCATAAAATGGGTCACTCTATTTTGAAGATTTTTTTGAAAAAAAAATAAAAAAGGGCAATCAGCTTTAAAACCAATAGTTTTCAATTTACAAACAGAAAAAACGTTGACATTGATGGTTGATCATGTTTTTCATATTTTTTAACGAAAGCATGTTTTTAAATTAAAAAAAATATATAGTGACACTTGTCGATATCTCGATTAGTTCAGGAGTTATGAGCGGTTAAACGTTTCCAAAGCTTCGGAAATCGACGTTTTCGGAACATTATACTCGGGGTCACGGGCTAGGTGAAATAGCGTGGAATGCCCCATATATATACATACATACATACATACATACATACATACATATATATATATATACATATATATATATATATATATATATATATATATATATATATATATATATATATATATATATATATATATATATATATATATATATATATATATATATATTTGTGTGTGTGTGTGTGTGTGTGTGTGTGTGTGTGTGTGTGTGTGTGTGTGTGTGTGTGTGTGTGTGTGTGTGTGTACACGCACACATATATAGGTATGTGCGTGCGCGTAGTTGCGATGCAGTACGAGGCTGCACGGAGGTAAACCCGGAAAATACGGCGCTCGACTAGTTGTAAAGCCCCGCGGGGGATCTCCATGGACACTCCATACGAGAAAAACCAACCAAACGCGCATTCTTAGACTCTCTTTCTCGTGCCAATTATTGCACTCTTTACCTCACGTCCATTCTATCCCGTGTAATTAATGCACAAGTACATCCATTATATTTCGTATAATGCGAGTGGGTTGATTTTGTACATGTGCATACTTTATGTATATACTGCGTGTTGTTGTCGTTTGGTTTTTACTTGTCATTTGTATCGATGCATTTGCGTCAGTTTTATGGCAACTTGACTTTAATGAAAATTCAACTAAATACGTTGCAATAATTGTTTCTAATTAAATGAATTGAAAGAATGTATCTTGGTATCTTTATTATTATAGTTATTGTTATTGTTGTTTTGTTTTTGTTGCAGAGGCGCCAGGTGAATTTGGATGGGTTCTCACATTGGTGATCGTTTCCTTGGTCTCCGCTGGTATCGGAGCTGTCGTCATGGTCACTCTCCTCCACTGCAGAAGGTACTTGGGAACAATTATTTTCAATATTATGCCCGCCACAGCTCGCGAGGATCCTGTTGGCGGATTTAGATGTACGATTGATGCGAAAATAGTTCAGTTGGTGGACGAATTTTCGTTCCTCGTTTTTATACGTTTTTTTTTCTTTCGTTTCAGATTGAAGAGCGCCGGTAGCAGAGGTGAGATTTCACTCGTTTTTTTGTTTGTAAAGTGCTCGATATGATATGCGTTTAATTTATAATTAAGACGGGTCAGAGAAAAATTGGATCTCTCTCTCTCTCTCTCTCTCTCTCTCTCTCTCCCCCAGGAATTGGAAAATATAGTAATATTTTGTTAACATCAATAACAATAGTGTATTTTTTATCGAAAGCCAGGAAATATATTCTAGAATTCTTTCCCATCAACTATATGCATGAAATCAAATTAAAATGTTCACACACTACGATAAAAGTCGAGGTTAAATTCCGTTCATTTCTTTCCGGGCAGGGATTATTTTTTTTAAGGTTGGTTTTGAATTCCTATATAGCTTAATATATAATAAACTTAAATTTCATTAATTCAACTTCATGTAAAAAAATTAAACAACAAAAAAAATTGAAATTCAAATAATTCAAGATATAATCTATAAGTAATAAATTTTAAATCGCTTTATAACTTTATTTATAATACATTTTAATTAAATTAATTAAACTTTATTAGAAAAAATTGAAAGTTAAATAATGAAATATATGATCTATGAATAATAAATTTAAAATTGTTACATACGAAAACCCTTCATGCAAATATTCTGTAAAAAATCGTAAAAAATCGCGTTTTTTCATAATAATAACTGTTCCAGCGATAATTCATTTATTTCAATTATCGAATCATAACAACGAGCAGTCTTTTTACAACGAATTTCCAATAATTGCTCCGGTGTTTGGATTCGGTTGAGATTACATCCGGAGTGATGTGCGCCCTTAATTAACAAGCAAAATTATACCCGACGTGTTTGTGTCTCAGATAAATACATTCTCAAATATTTGTCCCCGATTCGACGACCCAAGAATCCATAACTCACGCGTCAAACGATCGACGACGCGTTAATGGACATTTTTGTAAGCAACGCGACGAGAGGATCAAGAAGAAAGATGGTGAGCTCCTCGACGTACGTGTGTGTCATCCGTTCGAATTTTTCTAATCTCGATGATCTCGCTCCGAAAAGCATTCCGGGGAATGTCACGCGGAGAACGAGAAAAAAAAACGTCCGGGAGCGTTTGAACGCGAGCGATTGAAAATTGGAGAAAAAAAACGTTTCGGGCCCTCGAGATCATTTGTAACCGTTGGAAGAGTTGAACGGGATATAATCCGATTACGTACAGTCGTGGCGCAACTGACACATTTTTTTTTGGTTTTTTTTTTTTTCTCTTTTGGTTCGGACTCACGGTGAAACGGTTCACGCTCCGCGGAGACACGAACTCCACGAGAAAACATCGCGTCCTTTTATGGTCCAGTAAAAGAGATGGAAACCCAGCACTTTTTAGCGTAGAATATGAATTTTTTAATGAAGGTTGATGGTTGCATACTGAAAGTAACCCCAATAAAATTTTGCTTCAACCCTGAGAAATAAGGGTTGAAAACTTAAAAATCGCCGTATCTCGATAATTAATGGCCCGATTAAAAGAGGTTTCAAACAAAAGTTGTTTGGAATAATAAAATTCGTATAAAGTTATTCGACGTCCAACCACCTATCTTTGAAAATAGCGGCACAAAAATGAATCGAAAATTCGGGGTTGATGCGGTGCTCTCGTGTTTTTGTGCCGCTATTTTCAAAGATAGGGCATTGGACGTTAGACAACTTTATACGTATTTTATTATTCCAAACAACTTTTGTTTGAAACATTTTTTGATCGGGCTATTATTTGTCGAGATACGGCGATTTTTAAGTTGATGCGGTGCTCTCGTGTTTTTGTGCCGCTATTTTCAAAGATAGAGGATTGGACGTCAGATAACTTTATACGTATTTTATTATTCCAAATAACTTTTGTTCGAAACATTTTTTGATCGGGCTATTAATTGTCGAGATACGGCGATTTTTAAGTTTTCAACCCCTATTTCTTAGGGTTGAGGCGCGTTGAGTGGCAAAATTTTTTGGGGTTACTTTCAATATGCAACCATCTATCTTCAGTCAAAAATTCGTATTCTACGGTAAAAAGTGTTGGGTTTTCGTCTCTTTCACTGGACTATTAGACTCTCCGGCCTCGAGATGAGCGACAAATGAAAAAGAGCTCGAGAGCCAAAAAGAAATGAAAAAAGCCCACGGAGCAGCTCAAATTTTCAGTTTCTTCCTTCGTTTCAATATTGTTTCGTTTCTCGAGTAAGCTACACATTTTCTTTCCTCTCGTTCGATAAAAATCTTGTTGCGACCTTTTTTCCGAGACGATTGACGTTTCGGGAATAAGCTTCACTTCGTTCTCCTCTTAATAGAGCGTGAAATAGGACTTTCCTTTTTATCCCAAAATGTCCGTTTCGGGGAAATAGAAAATTGAGGAACTGCAGTGACATCACAGTATTGGTTGAAAATTTTCGGAATTGATTGTGAGTGAAGGACTCGGCCAATTTACTTTATTATTAGCATTTGATTGATTTTTATTCAAATTCTATCAATTAATATCCATTCAAATTTAACTAATTATTTTTGGTTAGAAACTCGATGTCTGCGTATTGAAAAAAATTAAATGAAGAATTGAAAGTCAACTATAAATACGTTAAAATATAAAATATCGAATATACAATTTATAGAATTTTTAAAAAATCAACAGCACTTGACAATGAATTTAAAATCGAAATTGAAAAAATGGAATTGAACAATTTAAAGTATGAAAAATATAAGTACGTTAAAATATAAAAAATAGAGTATAAAATTTATAGAATTTTGAAAAAAATTAAACAGAATTTGAAATAGCATTAAAAATGATAAAAATAAGAAATTACAAAACATCTTACATTAAGAAATTTTTAAGAAATATTTTACTTGAATATTCCAGAAAAATACATCGAAGTAAGAAAATAAGCAATGAAAATTAAAAAAATTAAATTCATAGAAACATATCAATATAAAACACACGTTATTTTCATTTTTTCTTTAACTTCTACCGATATCTTCCTCAATAGTTATCCCAATCATTTCTACAAGTCAATTAAATCGAGCAAGTACCCACTTGCGAGCACCAAACAGGATCGTTGAAATAGCCTTTCCGTTCAGTTGCCTACACTTTGTTATTTTTTTTTTCATCGATTCGAATGCTGAAAAAAAATCACTGATCATAAAAGACGGTAACGATTCGCATGCTCCAATATCACTCACTCTATTTCGCGTCTCGTTTCTCTTCCTGGCGTACAATAACCGCCCTCTTTGCGGTCTCTGTGATCTATAAAAATCCATGTTCACCGCCCCACTTGTATCAAGCATTTATATCCACGAATCTGACAGGAGAGGGAGAGGGTAATATATATATATATATATATATATATATATATATATATTCATTGATCCAAGACGGTGCGCTCGTACGATGACGCGAGTACAATGAGGCGTAGACTTTGAGACGGTAAAAAAAACGAAAGAAAAACGAAGCCCTACCTTTCATACACGAGCTTATGTCATAATGCCCCGTTTTCAATATGCCGGGGCTCGTATGTATATGAGCATATACATTGAAAAAAAAAATACGAATATATAGATATATTCATACACATTTTTTACCGTCCATGTACATATTTAATTTTCTCGTGCGCATAATAGGCCGAACGTAGTCGTTGTAGCCCACGAAATATATATCGGCATTCCCGCGGCTTTCTCACCTGGCACTTGAACAAATTTCGACCGAGAGCTTCCTCGTGTCCCTTCGGCAATTGTTCATTCCATCGCAACCGACGATTTTAGACTGATGTATAACAGGCATACACTGCGTAATGAATATTCGAGGAAAGAAAAAATTCGTCAAAACTGACAGTTCGGGATAGAGGGTAATGAGGGGGTGGAAAAAATGATTCGGTGAATACAGGAGTGAAACGAGGCAGAGGACGAGAACGCCAGAGAGAGGAAGAGAGAGAAAAATACACTGAGAGAAAAGTCCATGGTATTTACAACAAACGCCCATGGTAAAAGAGGGAATAGTAAAATTCATTGTAGTTTATTGACAACGCAATCATAATATGGTTAAGGGGCTATACCAGTATGAACGCTGAAAATTTGGGTGATTTTTGGGCATTTTTTGGAATAAAGTTCAGTGAAATGTTTCGGAAAATTAAGAATATATTTAGCTATATTTGAACTATATTACATATTTTTTTCATAGAAAAATATTGAGATCCAAGCGACTTATGCGCTGCCTTCGGAGGCGCCGAAAAAAAAGTTCCTTCACTTCTGACATGATTCCGGCCGATTGAGTAGCTGAAACCGAAAAAAGAAAAAATGTCGTTTAACTGGAAGGTATTTCCTGTACAACGACGTAGGATTTTCGAAAAATATCAAAATCTAACAAAATGGCGTAGTTATGAAAAAAAAGTCGGTTTTCTCGTCTATAAAATGCTCGTTTTTTTCAATGCCAAATCGTCAATTTTCATCCAATCAAAAATGTCCTACGTCATTGTAGAGTTAATATATTCAAGAGTACTCAGTTCAAATTTCAAGTCACTCGGATAATTGCTCCTTGAGTTACAATGTGAGCAAATTTGAAAAATCTCATTTCGAGAAAAACGCGTTTAAAGATTTAGCTATCGATTTTTGCAAGATAAAATGATAGAGATACAGCCTTGAAATTTTTACAGGATATTCTTGAAAGTATAAACTGTCGAAAAAGGCACAAAAAAATCGATTTCTCGAATACTAATGCTGTATGCTTGTATGTTAAGTTTGGTTCAGTCAAACGTCTACTATTCTTTTCAAGTTTGTACAATTCATATGGTTAACATTAACGTTTTCCGAGTACAATTTGTTAGAAGACCTTATGAAAAGTGACAATACGAAAAAAATTGTAATAGAGTTTACTTATAGCATCGGCGTAAATCATTTGCAGTTCGAGCAACCGCAGCTTAATAGTTTAAAGAACTACGCATGTCTCACATACTGTTACATAGTCGGTATATTGCATTGCAAAAATAGGATATCAATTCAACACTTCTTCTTGTAGCTCACCTTCTGTTCTTGTAGGACACACATTACTATGCATTTAGCAGGTCGTATCATATAATATGGTATAAATCACTATCATAGGGTACAAAACTATTGCGAAGCGCCAAAAATCCATTTAAACAGTGACTTATATTATAAAAAAATATCTGTGCAAAATTTCACCTAAATCGCAGGTAACAGCTATTCGGAAGTACAGCCGGGATTACTTTTGTCTCTTGTGCCATATCCGTGCTAAAGATGCCAAAAGTACTCGGTATCGTAGTGGCAGCGTGCGTAGGATAGGCAGAAGGTAGGCAGCTGGGTTCCAGGTTCGATTCCGATTAGGCGAAATATTTTCTTCGAAATAAATCATTACAGGAGGTCAGGGAATGGCGAATTATAATAAAAAATCATCGAGGTAGATCTCTCAGTTGCGTATTTTATTTTATTTTGGATTTATGAAATATTCTACGCATTTAGTAGACGGGCATTGATGCCTTGTACCAACACTTGAATAACACACCAAATACGCATACAGCAGGTCGTATCGTATAATATGGTACAAGTCACTATAAACATCGTCGCAAATCACAGGCAACAGTTTTAATCAATGTATATATATTTCAGTTCACTATTTGAATCTTGGGGAAGGACATTTTTTCTAGTATCAGGGAATATCCATTTTACGAAAACCTACTATATTATATAGCATTCAAGAACAACGTATGTTTGTAAGATCGGTGGTTGCGGTTAAGGCGTTACCCCCACTTGTAGCGCAAAAAAGGCCTTTTTCATGAATTTTTTTAAAGAAAACTACAAAACTTTTTTAATCGATCAATATACCATCTTAAAGAACACATCTTAAAGAACTTTCAGTAATTTTTTTATTGAAGAATATTACATTGTTTAGTGGCAAATGGCCGTCAATGAAATAATGTTTTTATATACACGGTTTGCGGTGACCAACATTGCGGCGAAGTGGATCATCTGAAAAAAAATGCGGATGGATTTAGTCAAATATAAGTATAAACTAGTCTTTAATCGAAGGATTTTAAAAAATATTCATTTTTCACAAAATGGCGGACAGTCAAAGTTAATGGTTCGATTTTAACGAAAAAAAACGGCCGTTTTTTGGCTATAAAACGGCCATTTTTTCGAAAAAAAAATCGAACGATTAAAGACTACATTTTTATGTATTAAATAAGCCTGCAAAATTTCAAGAAGATCGGTTCATTAGTGTTCGAGTAATCTTGGTCACCGACTTCAGAAATGCCATTTTGAGAAAAACGCGTTTAAAGTTTCAATTTCAGTTTACACGAAGAAAATATTTTTTTTGTAAACTTACATAGAGTCATCTATTCCTTTACTCATAGAGCCATCTATTCTCAGATACTTGTACTTCAAAAAAATGCAATAAAAAAAAATCGATTTTTTCAAAATCGCAAGTGGGGGTAACCCCTTAACATATGTGTAAATTCATGCAACTGCTAAAATATCAGTAAGCAGTACTATACATTTGGCAGTAACTATTGGTAGAAAGTATTATTGTCCTCTCAGGGAACTATAAAATATAGTTAAAACATGGTTGAGAACACCGTACATTACCCTCAGTGTCCGTATTTATTTCCATCATAAGATGAAATTCGATCGGCCGATGCCGTTTTCCTCTTGGCCCTTCGCCCTCGCCCGCTTTATTCAGTCTCGCTGACCTTGTCGTGAAATTTGACCTAATTCAACGTGCCTTCGGACAAAAATCCCCAAACCGATTTGCCTTCAACAGTTCGAACTATGTTCCCCTAAAGACAATAACGATAATCAACGAGAGGTATAATCATAGAACCTATTGAGGCAAATGTGTAAGTTGAGTCTACGAATCGTCAACTCTCGATTGACATCAACTGAAGAAAAAATGCGTGTAATTGGAATTTCCAGCGAGTTGCTGCGGCGTCGGGGTCGAGGAGTCGAGTACTCAAGAACCGGTTAGCAGCGGACCCGTCGGAGTCGCAGGGGGTGGCGGTGTCTCCGTCATACCGGATCGACCACCCCTGGAACTCGACAAATTGCCCTCTTATCACGATGTCACGCCGAGACCCGGTTAGTACAGAGACTCGGAAAAGGGAGAAAAAAAAACACCGACATTTTTCTTTCTCATCTCCAGCAGGCTAGGATCGACTTGTTATTATTATTATCGTTCAAGGTCACAACGTTTGGTCGTGGCTGGGCTCGAGAAGGGGCGGCGGTACGGCGGGTGCCGTCGCCACCCCGTTGACCCTCCCGCAGCACAGATGCGCGATGAATCTCCCGGTCGAGAATCACTACACTCACATGCAAACGGACGAGGCCCTTTACGCCGAGCTCGACTCCCAAGCGGCCAGCTACGCGAGCGATCTCCAGCTCCAGCTGCGGGGTAGCTCGAATTACGGCGGGGGCGCGACCTCCCCACCGGCACACCCCGACGACCAGGACGACGACTATCACGAGCTCGACGCTGCCAGACTCCACAGACGTTACGGGGGTGGCAGCGGACGCGCCAACGAGAGCGAAAACGGCACCCTCAAGAAAAACACGCCCAGGACCAGGCACAGTCAGAGGTAAACGATCAAATCTAGTCCACGTTGCGAAGGACATTCGGGTACCGTAAAATCGGGTTACTTTGGAAGTTTTTTGCAGGTTACTTTTTTTAACATCCTAAATTGCAACTTTTTTTGCTCCGGTAGAACAATGGGTCCTTTGGCTATCAAATGTATAAGAAAGTCAAGCCCCGCCACCACCCACAATTTTATATGTAAATTTTTTAAGTGCCAAAGTCAGAGGTGGACGTAATTCTATTTATGAATACGAATACGAATTTATTCACATCGCGATTTTCATGTGAATATAAATACAAATTTATTCATACTTCACTTATTTGTATTCACATGCATACATACAAATACAATTGTATTCACAAATATTATGACGTACAAATAAAATCACAGAAACATTGTGAATATTCACAAAAAATGTGAATATTTACAGAAAATCCTGGGTATTAAAAACATTCACATCAAAATCTGCGAATGCAAATGTATTCACAAAAAATTGTAAACACAAAAAAATTCACAAAATAAGTTGTGAATTTTTTCGTATTCAAGACAAATTGAAATCAAATTCACAATGATTAGATGAAAATTTACACCACAAGTGAGTTCTTACGTATTTTGAGAGAACACATTGTGTTGAACGCAACACAATGTTGAAATTCGCGTTCACACTTGTGAATACGAATTTATTTGTATTCGTATTTACAATAAGTGAAGTATGAATAAATTTGTATTTATATTCACATGAAAATCACGATGTGAATAAATTCGTATTCATATTTATAAATAGAATTACGCCCAACTCTGACCAAAGTAACCTAGAGTGTGGGGTTTCTTTGACAGGGCATTGAAATGCAACGCGTGTCAAAGATTAAGGTAGAAGGAGCGCGCGCTCTTGATTTCTGTAGATTTTGTTCAAATTTTGACCAGACATTGTTCATATAATTGTGCATATTTGAGTGAAATTTCAGAACTGTCGACTATGTCGATTGGGAAATAATGGGTTTTTAAATTTCCACTTTTAACACTTCGGGTCTGCATTGGAATTTAGACAGAATGATTTTCCGTAAAGAATATTTGTCACGTATGATAAGAAGCCATGGCAACACCGCATCGTTGCACGTATCCATTGACGTAAGATTGGGCGGCATATTTAAGGGGCTAACCCAGTGTGAACGCTAAGAATTTGGCTGATATTCGGGAATTTTTTGGAAGAAAAGTACTCAATTAAATGTTTCGGAAAATTAAGAATATATTTGGCTATAATTGACCTATATTACATAATTTTTTCATAGAAAAACATTGAGATCCAAGCGACTTATGCGCTGCCTTCGGAGGCGCCAAAAAAAATGTTCCTCCACTGCTGACATGATTCTGGCCGATTGAGTAGCTGAAACCGAAAAAGGAAAAAATGTCGTTAAACTGGAAGGTATTTCCTATACAATGACGTAGGATTTTCGAAAAATATCAAAATCTAACAAAATGGCGTAGTTGTGAAAAAAAGTCTGTTTTCTTGCCTATAAAATGGTCGTTTTTTTCAATGCCAGGTCGTCAATTTTCATCCAATCAAAGATATCCTACGTCATTGTATAGTAAATATATTCAAGAGTACTCAGTTCAAATTTCAAGTCATTCGGATAATTGCTCTTTGAGTAACAATGTCAGCAAATTTTTAAAATCTCGTTTCGAGAAAAACGCGTTTAAAGATTTAACTATCGATTTTTGCACGATAAAATGATATTGATATAAATGATATAAATGATAATGATATTCTTGAAAGTAGAAACTGTCGAAAAAGGCAAAATAAATAGATTTTTTTAAAGTGTCACACTGGTATAGCACCTTAACCGACGAATTTGCCCGACACAAATTTTCCACAGTTTTTACCAATCGTGACCCGCATACAATGCTTTATATTTCCCCCGCCTGACATTGTTTTGACAGATCGACGTTGAAAAGCATGGAGGTTAGACTCATCTGGTTAAGGGGAGGGTAGGGGTTTCAGCGTGAAAAAAAAACACTTTTTTGCGAATTTTTTTCATCTGTATGCATAGAGTAAATTTATTGAAACCTTTTGTACATTGTTAAGTGCCATTTCAAGAACATTCCGTGAAATTTGTACGTGAAAATATCCACAAACAAGCTGGTGACAAAGCTTTTCCAAGAACGCCTTTGGAAAAACACGATTTGTGGTGTTCACTGTATCTCAGCTAGAAATTATCTGAAATCAAGTACCATTAAAATTTAGTCAAAGTATCATCAAATCCTCCCCTCAAAGGTCTTTGATAATTTTTTTTTCATTTCTAAATTTTTGGTTCTCATGTAAAGTGAAAAGTGCTATTTTTCACGAAAAATTCCGCCATTTTGGGGGTGGAAAACCCCCTCAATGTAAAAAAAAACTCAAACTAACCGTTGGGGGGAGGTATTTTATATGTAGAAAGTGTGTAGCAAGTTCGAAATAAATCGGTCATGTAGTTTTCAAATGGCAGTGAACACGGACTTTGAAAAAGTGGTTTTGAGAAAAACGCGTTTGAAGTTTTAGCTGTCGGAGCTACACTGTTAGACGAGCGGGACTAAATAGTCAATAACTTCGAGAGTTTTGCTCTGATTGACTTGAAATTTCGCGATTATATTCTTGAAATGTTTAACTATAAGAAAAGACAAAAAAAATCGATTTTTCAAAAGTGCAAAGCCCTACCCTCTCCCTAAGTCAACAGAGACGGAGATAGAACCAATGTTGGCAAATATAAAACCCAGAAATACCGCGCGAATCGTTGAAATATCAATTTTTTTCATTTTTCTTATTAAACGTGAACATCCATTAAGGCGTTACCCCCACGTGTAGCGCAAAAAAAGGCCTTTTTCATGAATTTTTTTAAAGAAAACTACAAAACTTTTTTAATCGATCAATATACCATCTTAAAGAACACATCTTGAAGAACTTTCAGTAATTTTTTTATTGAAAAATATTACATTGTTTAGTGGCAAATGGCCGTCAATGACATAATGTTTTTATATACACGGTTTGCGATGACCAACATTGCGGCGAAGTGGATCATCTGAAAAAAAATGCGGATGGATTTAGTCAAATATAAGTATAAACTAGTCTTTAATCGAAGGATTTTAAAAAATATTCATTTTTCACAAAATGGCGGACAGTCAAAGTTAATGGTTCGATTTTAACGAAAAAAACGGCCGTTTTTTGGCTATAAAACGGACAATTTTTTTTTTTTTTTTTTCAAAAAAAAATCGAACGATTAAAGACTACATTTTTATGTATTAAATAAGCCTGCAAAATTTCAAGAAGATCGGTTCATTAGAGTTCGAGTAATCTTGGTCACCGACTTCAGAAATGCCATTTTGAGAAAAACGCGTTTAAAGTTTCAATTTCAGTTTACACGAAGAAAATATTTTTTTTGTAAACTTACATAGAGTCATCTATTCCGGGCATCAAAAAAAACTGCACTTCAAATTGCAATTCAAAAAAATGCAATAAAAAAAATCGATTTTTTCAAAATCGCAAGCGGGGCTAACCCCTTAAACACTTTACACATGGAAAATTTTAGTTGTTACAGACGATTTTTTGTGCATATGTTAAAACTATAAATTGTACAAGTCTCAAGTATGATCAGGGGTGTGACTAGTACGAAGCGATAGGATTACCTTAAGACGCCAGGCAATAAAACCCGGCAGTACAAGATCGACAATGTGCGCTGTTAATTTCAAGCCCTTCAAGCGCAGCTGCCCCGTTGCGTGGAAATAAGTAAAGGTCTACTTGGCAGGTTACAAGAGCCCGATTACGAGATGTACGAGAACGGTCCGACGAGTCCCGTACCGCCGAGTCAATTGCCAAACGGTCATCATCATCACCATCACCATCACCATCATCATCATCACTTGCACCAGGCGGCGATGCGTCTTGGAAATTCGGGCACGTCCGAGACGACTCCGTCCTATCAGAACACGGGCTACACGGGCAGCGACGCCGAACCCGACGGCCCGTCATTGAGCAGTGCCCCGAGCAGCGCTTATTACAGCGACCTGAGCTCGAACTCGACGAGCCAGCAGCAACAGAATCATCAGCAGCAAACGACGATGCTGGCGGTGACGTTGCCAGGATCGGCACTCCCTTCGCATCAAACGCCGAGTCAACAAACCCCCACGGAAACGCCCAATCAACAGTACAGACTCGCCGCCATCAACGAGGGTACGACACCCTCCGATTACATCTGATAGGGCGGACATTCGAGGAACCTGCGAATTCGAATCGAGAAGATTTTCTTCTACGACTCTCGAGATAAAATTACTCAGACTGCGCGCACTGCCTGCTACAACGATCAGCTGATCATCGTCGCGACAGTTTTCGGCATTTTTTTCAGCCATTATTCCACCAAATGCGACGGCTCGGGCGTCAGAATGTGCGTTTAGATGGAAGCCAGGTCGAGACACTCTTCGATTTCCGGTCACCGCAACAGCAACGTCACATCCCTGTAGTTCGGTAAAACAGACGAAAAACCAGCACTTTTTAGCGTAGAATATGTATTTTTGACTGAAGGTAGATGGTTGCATACTGAAAGTAACCCCAATAAAATGCTGCCCCTCAACTCGCATCAACCCTAAGAAATAGGGGTTGAAAACTTAAAAATCGTCGTATCTCGATAATTAATAGCTCGATCGAAAAATGTTTCAAACAAAAGTTGTTTGAAATAATAAAATCCGCATAAAGTTATCTGACGTCCAACCCCCTATCTTTGAAAATAGCGGCACAAAAACAATTCGAAATCTGGTGGTGGTGTTCTCGTGGTTTTGGGCCGCTATTTTCAAAGATAGGGGATTGGTCGTCAGATAACTTTATACGTATTTTATTATTCCAAACAATTTTTGTTCGAACCCTTTTTTGATCGGGCTATTAGTTATCGAGATACGGCGATTTTTAAGTTTTCAACCCCTATTTCTAAGGGTTGGGGCGAGCCGAGGGGCAACATTTTATCGGGGTTACTTTCAGTATGCCACCATTTAATTTCAGTAAAAAATTCATATTATGAAAAGTGCTGGGTTTTCGTCTCTTTTACTGGATTATAGTCTTTCAACGTCACAATGTCGCGTGACACAGTCAGAGGTAATTCCTCTCTCCAAAGAATCAAATATCCGCGAAGATTCTTCCTCAAGCAGCAATCAGTCGACTGTGAAAATCTCAATCAAGCCGTTTGACAAAAAGTTTCGAAAACTCTTCGTGGATTTCTCGATCGGCGGTATCGTCCGTCATTTCGTCTCAACGGGGTAAAGTCTGCCGTCGTAAGAGGCCTTAATAGACACGTAATTCCCCGAGCTTGGTAAACGGATACCTCCTGTCTTCGCGTACACTCTCGCAAGTGCAATGCCGAGGCTGCAACGACATTGCCGAAGGCCCCTTCGCAGTACACGCAGAGCCTGTCCACTGGATCGTTCCCCGCGAACGAACACAATCGACCCCACTATACTTTCGTAATCTCGCGATCTAATCGAAAATCTCTACCCCGTTTCGTTATTTTTCCACTCCGCTTTCGCCTCCCCTGATCATCGGCAAGGTTTTTATAGTCTTTGTGGCTTCCTCGCGGAGTTTGCCTTCGTGTTTCTCCTTTCCTCCGATACTCGGGAACTCTTATTTATTTTGCGTTTCTTCGGCGCCTTGCGGACTACACCATCTTTACGTATATGTGTGCATTGCTCGATATACAGGGTGGCACGAAAAGTGACGTTGAAGAGGAATATCCAGAGGCCATCTGTCCGAAGCACCGTATGCTGGATCTTTTTTTGACAAAGATGCATTAAGGGGTTAGACCACTAGAGGCCGAAAAAATAGGCTCTTTGGGGATTTTTTTACAGAAAAACTAAAAAATAAATCGAGATTACAAAAATGGGTGTTCATCGCACATATCAGTGACTGTATACAATAATTTTTTTGAAGCGATTAATTTTAAAATGGCGGCTGTGCAGCGTTTATCTCAAAACTGTATTTTTCGAGGGGAGATACACACTTGGAGCCGGAAAAAAGGTCAATTTTGTGAATTTTTTCAAGAAAAACTATTTGAAATTTCGGATTGGGGTTGTAATTATCTAAAAGTATAGACATTCGAAAATATGTTTAATTTTCTTTATTTAAAACACCCAAAAATATACAAGGATATTGTATGTTCCTTGGAGCGTCGTAAAAAAATCGGCGTATACGGTACCCACTGGCGTTTTTTCAAAAACCATCTGAAAAAAAAAACCAAAAAGATTATTAAATTAGATACTATAATCTAGTACTTGTCATAGCCGATTTTGAAAATATCGATTTATGACAAAATGGCGGACGTCTTAACATAAATAGTGATTTTTGGGCCAAAAATTAGTTATTTATTTGCCTATAAAACAAAAACTAAGTAACGGGAAAAAACTCCTATTACAAGTACTAGATAATGGTGTATAGAATAACCACAAAAAACCGCAAGGCAATCGGTTTATTGGTTTTCGAGAAATTTTGGGTACCGATTTGAAAAACGTGGTTTTGAGAAAATCGCGTTTGAAAATTTGGGAATGAATAAATCATGAAATTTGTCAACGTACATGGAATCATCGATACCAGGCCCAAAGTGTAGGTCTTCTACGGTCGACGGAATGTTCAAAGCTTCTAAATCCTCGACCTCGACCATCTAGGTGTATATCTCCCCTTAAGTTGGCCGGAAACATAACTCAATTTTCAACCGATTCGCTCGAAATGTTGAAGATATCTTGAAAAATACATCGTCTATGGAAGTACGTAGGCGTTTTTTTATATTGCATAGTTCATTTGTTATTAACAATTATCTGACGATTTGTCAGGCAAATTTTTCACTTTCCAAAAATTTGCCTAAAAAATCGTTAATAAAAAATGAACTATGCAATATAAAAAAAAATCCTACGTACTACCACAGACAATGTATTTTTCAGGATATATTCAACATTTCAAGTAATTCGGTTGAAAATTGTCTGAGTTATGTTTCCGGCCAACTTAAGAATTGCAGTTTTGAGATAAACGCTGCACAGCCGCCATTTTGAAATTAATCGCTTCAAACAAAATTATTGTATACAGTCACTGGTATGTATGACAAATACCCTTTTTTGTAATCTCGATTTATTTTGTAGTTTTTCTGGAAAAAAAATCCCCAAAAAGCCTATTTTTCGGCCTCTAGAGTGGTCTAACCCCTTAATCATCCGCATTGTAGAATGTTCTAGCTATATCGCTATTCACACAGAATCCTCGCCCGCCGATTTTATCGAGTTCCCCCACCTTATCTCTCGAACGTCCGCTAAAAACGTCCTCATCAAAACGTCAAACACGTGACATGTCAAATGTCATATCGAAATTTCCTACATTTTCTCAGCACGATACCGATGATTTTCGATTGGCTAAAATGAGACGAGGCATTCGCGAATAAGATACAAGAAAGGAATACACTCACACACGTAAAATCTCCGTCGCAACGAGGGCGAAGAATCGATAGAGTTATTTCACCGCAGCAGGTGTTTCGTAATTCGACGTTTGGTCGAGTTTTCGTGCGAGTTTTACGATCGTGCGCCAATGTACAGCACCACTTTCTTCTCTCTCATTTTTCATCTTCACAATCCTTTTTTCTTTCCCACCGTTTTTTTTTCTCCCGCGGTCCCTTTATTTCTGCGGTTCGTCGACGCTCCCGTGTACACTTGAAATTACGCGAGTTTGTCTGTGTGTAGCGTGATCATGCACCGTCGTTCTCGTACCGGAGTAAAAAACGAAAAACCGACGCCCGCGTTCGTTTCTTTCTTGTTCCTCATTGAGTGGCGCGCGTCGCGGGGTGCTCGCACGCAACAAAAGTGCTCAAAGGATTGGCGCACCGATCAAATATACACGCGGCGATGAAACGCCGGGATACGCTGTGGAACGCGCGGCAAGAAGTCCAGTAAAAGAGACGAAAACCCAGCACTTTTTAGCGTAGAGTATGAATTTTTTACCGAAGGTAAATGGTTGAATACTGAAAGTAACCCTAATAAAATGTTGCCCCTCAACTCGCCTCACCCCTAAGAAATAGGGGTTGAAAACTTAAAAATCGCCGTATCTCGATAATTAATAGCCCGATCGAAAAATGTTTCAAACAAAAGTCGTTTGGAATAATAAAATACGTATAAAGTTGGGTGACGTCCAACCCCCTATCTTTGAAAATAGCGACACAAAAATAATTTGAAGTCTGGTAGTGGTGCTCTCGTGTTTTTGTGCCGCTATTTTCAAAGATAGGGGATTGGACGTCAGATAACCTTATATGTATTTTATTATTCCGATCAACTTTTGTTTGAAACCTTTTTTGATCGGGCTATTCATTATCGAGATACAGCGATTTTTAAGTTTTCAACCCCTATTTCTTAGGGTTGGGGCGAGTTGAGGGGCAAAACTTTATTGGGGTTACTTTCAGTATGCAACCATCTACCTTCGGTGAAAAATTCATATTCTACGTTAAAAAGTGCTGGGTTATCGTCTCTTTTACTGGACTAAAGGGAAGGCGGATATCGAAGGGAAGTGAGGGAAGAAAAGGGCCTGAAAAAAAAGACGTAAAATAGCAAGCTTCGCGCCGGATAAAAAATCCTCGCGTTATCAGTGGACCAGTTGAATTATTACGCTATAGCAATTTTAAAAAAATTGTCCAAAAGTCGTCCAAACACCAAACGTCCGCTCGGAAGTCACCTTCATGTTGATGACCACCCGCGAAGATAACTTTTGGGCCAATGGTAAGTTACAGGTACCTTCCAAGCGGACATTTGGTATAGACTTCTGGCGAACTTTTTCATAATTACTCGGCTGCTCGGTCCCAATGAATATTCCACTCAGTGTACATTAAGGTGGTACAAATTTGAGCTCTATTTTTTTTCCTTTTCTCACCATCCAAACATCGTCTTTAAAGAAAAAAAAAATTGTCGCCGAAGCTGCGAGCGGTTAAAATTTATTTTAGAGGTCGCTCAAGCCTCCCAAAAATACAAATATTCATTAAAAAATCGATTTTTTTCGTCCACTTCTCACCGATTAATTTTACGCTTTTTAATTTTTTAATTAACCTCGCGAAAGATCATGCCGGCCAATGAATATTTAGTGGTCGCTCCGCGTTTTCGAAGTTTATAATTTCCGCCAAAAAATTAATCTCGCATGCGCTATAATTCCTTGTAGCATAAAAACAAAATAAACAGCGAAGTGTTACATTTTCTGAATAATTTATTATGATAATTTGTAACATTGGTCCGCATTTTGACTAACGAGACGAACTGTGGAACGCATTACGATACGCAGAAAACAGCTGCCATTTCAGTTTTACGAATAAAACGACCTCTCATTTTGTTTGCAGACAAGAGCTTTAAAGAATTATTTTATCAAAGCAAAAATTATAATTCTTGCGTTATAAGTGTGAGGTAAATTTGAAAAACTTGTTTCTAAAGAAAAAAGAATTAATTGTTTTAAAAATTTTACAAAGCGTCAAATTTACGAGTGAGAAGAGTAAAAAAAAGTTGGCGAAAATTGGAAATTTCGAAGCTCTTGAGCGACCACTAAATATTCATTGGCCGGCTGGAGCTTTCGCGAGCTTAATTCCCGAATTACCAAGCATTAAATTCATACATGAGAAGTAGACGAAAAAAAATCGTTTTTTAAAGTGAAAATTTGAATTTTTAGCATGCTTGATTGACCAATAAATATTTTTTGACCGCAACTTTCGCGACAATTTTTTTTCTTTAAATAAGCTAATTCGATGGTGAGAAAAAGGAAAAAATAGAGCTCAAATTTGTGCCACCCGAGTCTTTATTTTTCGTCCCTAGCCTTGAACGCATTTTTCACGACATATTACACATTCCAATTCACAAATCTCCCTTTATAAAGGATCGCAAGCTCGATAAACCTACTACCAGAAAAAGCCTACCTTGTCGTATCAACACACTGCCCCGAAAAATGGTCTCAATACCGTGACGTTATGTTTCAATGCCCCGGGCGTTTCCTGTACGCGCGGTACAATTTTTCAACCCCACGCGTATGTTTCCCTGCCCGGTAGACAGCGACAGGAATGCACGCCCTCCCTCGAACATATTCCTACTCCATAAATGTGGAGATACTATACGTGTATATCGGAAGTTATTCAATGTATATATTGTATATCGTACAATATATATATATATATATATATATATATATATATATATATATATATATATATATATATATATATATATATATGAAGACATGAAGGTACTAGTGCATCGCGTTTATGTACGGTCAGCCCAACGATACTTACACGCAGCTTAATTTATTAGGGACTCCGAAGGAAGGCACAAAGTATTCTATAGAGCCATATATATATGTTACATTGTATACGCGTTGGAGGATACACAGGGAGCGAAAAGCAAACCAACAGATGCAACAATGCCCGAGCCTACCAGCGACGCAATAATTAATTGCCCTCTGCTCTTCGCCGGTCACAATGCACGACGAAAACGAAACTTGAAAGCGAAGCAACGTGTATATATATATATATATATATATATATATATATATATATATATATATATATATATATATATATATATAAAGAATCCCGTGAGTTCCGTGTGCTCGATCGGGAACTTTTTTTGTTCCTTATCGATGCAGCTCCCACCGGCGCATTCTCCTTCAGAGACTTCAATGGGAAAAAGCTCACAAAGAATTTGTACTTTTTTTCATTTCATTTTATCGGAGCCTAACAAGTTTTAGGTTATCAGTGAAATTCCTCGTGACAATAGCACGCGAACAAATTGTCATTTATAATTGACTTTGGATGCGGTAATTAACGCAGCGAGATGTAAGACTGGCTCGTTTTTCGGTTTTAATCGGCCTAGCAACGAATTGAGGGGTTAGGCTACTACGACGAACGGAAAATCAGGATTATTGAAAAAAAATGTTTTTGGAGGAGTGAGATTATTAAAAATTTGTTTGGACATTTATTTGAATGTACATTAATAGAGTTGTGTACCGAATTTCATGAAAAAAATATTCATAATTAAAAAAGTTGAAAGAAGCTCGTGAAGGACCTTTAAACGTGAGAGGATCAACGGTGTACTTGATTTAGGCCACCCGGTTAATGTGAAACAAAAGAAACGAGTTTTTTTCTCAAAATAGATTATATTGGCTAAGAATTGACCGAGTTTTTTTGTTATCGTGTTTTAATAATGAAAAAAAATGTTTGAATTTTTTTCGATTTTTCGAAAAAACATGATATTATTGTTAATAACTAATGAAAGAAAAATGTTGAGAAGAAAAACGTCGGTCAAGACTAAACTACTAATATGCTGAATAAGTGTACCAAATTTCAAGTCACTCCGTTCATTAACCCTTCGCGGCCACACGTTCTAGCTATAACGCGCTGGTCACAGGGGGTCGCAATGACCCCAGCCATGTTTAAACGATTGCCGCGTCGACCGCGTTGTTCGGAATGACTCGTAAAAATTCAGGATATTAGTTCCAACATTCTAGATTCGGCATTCCCGGTTTTATATTTTTATCGAATTTTAAAATGTGGGGAAAAAATCAGCAAGCGGTCAGCGTGAAAAAGCCCTTTTTTACTGAAAAAAATCATAACTCTCGGAATGTTCAATTTTTTAAATAGAACGTTACGGAGACAGTCTTGAGATATTATAGTTCAAGGAAAAAAGTAGCTCCACAGTGGGCGTTGAAAAAAAGGTATTTATTCACGATTCATCCGACCCGAGTCTGTACTTACGAAGGGTACCCCAAAGCACTGTTAGAAGGCAGGCCAGTCTTGGCCGCCCACTCATAGTAATTTTGGCTTAACCCTTTGTGTCACATTTTTCCTTTAGTCCAATCAGCTTAAAATTCATTGCTCGGGGGTTTTTGGGGTTGCTGATGACAAATCGGAGCTCAGAATTCCAAAATTCAAAATGGCGGACAGAAATGCAGTTTCCCGATGAACGAAAAAATGAGCAATGGGGGATTTTTGGGGTCGCTGATGACGAATCCGAGCTCCGAATTTCAAAATTCAAAATGGCGGATAAAAATTCGCGAAACGGTGCAAATATGATGTAAATGTATATTCTTGGATTTTTGGGGTCGCTGATTATGAATGCCCAATCAAATCTCCAAAATTCACCATAGCGGATCCAAAATTCTATTGGACCCCCGAGTGGCGATTTTTACGCAAAAACTTCGAAAACTTTCGGAGATAATGAATTTTATCTAAAACCATAGCAATTTGTTAAAGTTTGTTTATGCACACAAACAAAATCATCCATGATTTTGAATTATTGCACATCAATTCTTTTTCTTGAATTTATGACTCATGCTGAAACACCCAAAAAACTTCGAAAATTCGGTCGAAATTGCTCAGAAAATGGTTATAAAACGGGCGGCACTCTCAGAGTGCCACCATGGCACAAAGGGTTCAAGTTGCGCTTGGGGTCATTTTGACCCCGGGTGGCCGTGGAGGGTTAATATCGAAAAAATCGTGTACGTTTTGAAAAACGTAGTTTCGAGAAACACGCGTTTAAAGTTTCCCTAGCATATACTTACTCGCATAAACTATCGTTGTAATCACGAGCTTACCTTCAACCTGCGATTCCACACCATATGTTGGACCTCTTCAATTTGAGTTGCCTCGAGCCACGAACGATTTTTTCGAAACGTTCACTGTTGACTAACCCCCTAAGCAAATATTCGCGCGAGCGACTCAAAACGATCACCTCAGTTTCGATTTTAACGTCGAGGGATATTTTATCGTTGCAATTTTCTGGAATCTTTAGCAATTCAATCGTACTTGCAATTTACTTTGTACCGGACAAAGCACGACGAAGATACCAAGGGAAAAAGAGCATTTTTCCGGACTTGTGAAGTTGTCTTCTCTAGCGGTCATCGGAGTTGGGCGTAATTCTATTTATAAATACGAATACGAATTTATTCACATCGCGATTTTCATGTGAATATAAATACAAATTTATTCATACTTCACTTATTTGTATTCACATGCGTGCATACAAATGCAATTGTATTCACAAATATTCTGAACATACAAATAATTTCACAGCAAAAATTGTGAATATTCACAAAAAATGTGAATATTTACAAAAAATCCTGTGAATTAAAAAAAAATCACATCAAAATCTGTGAATGCAAATGTATTCACAAAAAATTGTAAATACAAAAAAATTCACAAAATAATTTGTGAATTTTTTCGTATTTAGGACAAATTAAAATCAAATTCACAATGATTAGATTCAAATTTACACCAAAAACGAGTGCTTACGTATTTTGAGAGAAAACATTGCGTCGAGGAAAAGAAATTTTTGTAAAAAAAAGTTGTGAGTTTGTTTGGGTTCACAAAATTCACAAAATGAGTTGTCAATTTTCTCAAGTTGAAGAAAAGAAGGAAGGAAAGAAAAGCGTAAGAACTCACTTGTGGTGTAAATTCAAATATAATTTTCGTGAATTCGATTTTAATTTTCTTCAACTTGAGGAAATTCACAACTTATTTTGTGAATTTTTTCATATTTATAATGTAATATTTGAAGATCACAACTTTTTTTGCAAAAATTTCTTTGGTGTAAATTTGGTGTAAGAACTCTTTTTTGGTGTAAATTCTAATCTAATAATTGTGAATTTAATTTTTATTTGTCTTAAGTACGAAAAAATTCACAACTTATTTTGTGATTTTTTTTTTAATTCACCGGATTTTTTATAAATATTCACATTTTTGTGAATATTCACAACTTTTTCTGTGAATTTATTTGTATGTTCAGAATATTTGTGAATACAATTGTATTTGTATGCAAGCATGTGAATGCAAATAAGTGAGGCATGAATAAATTTGTACTTATATTCACATGAAAACCACGATGTGAATAAATTCGTATTCGTATTTATGAATAGAATTACGCCCAACTCAGGCGGTCATTACCTTGCGAATTTTGTATATTTAGTCGTAAAACAAAAAATGTATGTTCATATGTGTTTGAAGGTCATTGAGAGTGTACGTTTGACAATTAATAATGCGATAGACGCACGTGTGATAATGACAATCATTCGAGCTTTTTCGACAATCGAATTGTCGCAATCGTGACGAAAGCCTTGTATTTAACGAATAAACAAATATATATATATATATAAATGTGTGTATATATACATATATACAGTGTCCTATTTAAAATAAAAGGCATTGAAATAAATCGAAAAGATGAGCTCGTACATAAAAGTGTTTCCTACGAAAGTTTAATATTTTGCGGGGCACATTCGATGGTAGTACAAAATATATTTTTTTGTCAACACGTCAACGACATACCGCCATAACTTTTTAAATGAAAACTCATGGTTTCTATTGTTCATCTTGAGACGAATCCAACAGAAACAAAAAAAGTCTCTAGCCTCGTCTTTTCGATTTATTTAAATGTTTTTTTTAATGGAACACCCTGTATACACAAATAAATATTTCGTATAGCGAAGTAAATTTCAATTAAATTAAAATGATTATTTTATACGCAGATACGTATGTAAACGTCACTTGATATTATTTAATTAGCAGAATGCACTGTGTATAAAGAAATGGAATTTATATTTTGTAAATAGTGCGAAGTGTGTGCGTGTGTCTGTACGTGTGTCGAACGGAGCGGAATCGAGAATTCTCGGGAGGTTTTGCGCTGAAGATAAACAAAAAAGGAAATCGTGACAAATATCGCAACGTTATCAGATAATTTTTGTTTATTTTACAAAATGTGCCAGCCTTATGTTCCAATTAGTAATGTACACCCTGCTACGGAGAATAACAAACTAGTTAGGATTTTTTATATCTTCTTTTGTTTCCGCGAATATATCGTGTGTGTGTGTGTATGCGCGCCCGTGCGTACGTGTGGCGGGGTGAAGTTTGATGAGTTTGCGAGGAGAGGAAAGAGTCGATAGAATTTCCGGAGCAACTGTAAAGAAAAAGGCAACAACGTACTCGCGATATTCGTATAAATTTTGTAAATATAACGCCGAACGAGATTTTCGTGTGTTTCGTTGCATGTAATGCTCGGATAGGCAAACAAGAATAGAAAAATCGTCGGATATCCGGTTACGTCGAGCTGTACAATCGGAAAAACGAATTTCAAATGTGTACAAAGAAAACAACGGGATACATGTTTTTGCACTGTGAGAATAAACGAAGAAAGTCGAATTTAATTAATTATTCTTGTAGTTGAAGGCAAAGAATTTTGCCATTTCCTCGTCCCTCCCCTCGCTCGTTTCTCCCAATCGGCACCATTCGAACGACGACAAAAAAAGTAATCAACTTAATATTCGCTATGCACAAATAACCATGGTGAAAGATTTACAATCGATCGAATAAGAGATAAAGTTTTTTCGTTTCTACGCCTCACGATTGTTGATAATTTTCCTTCTCGGCCCACTTCCCGCTTAAATACAAAATTCGCGAAGATGCGCTGGCAATATCAACCATCCACGACCGATCCTCGGTGGCGTTAGCGAGATCGCGAGACTCGACGTGAAAATCAACCGAGACCGGTCTAAAAGAAAACAATCACGATAACTATAAGAATGACGGAAAAAAAAGAGAAAACGATGATACAATCTATGCAATACAAAGAATCAATCCATTCGTCCGCGTGACGGAGCTTCGTATATGTAGCCTTGAAATAAATTGCGCAAAAAACGAGAGCGTTTTCCTCACTTGGAAATAAAGATCTTAAACGCTCTTCCCAACATCTATCGACTATTATTTATTAACAACGAACGTGTTTGATTCTCATTGAATCGTCGCACATCGCGAGAGCAAAGATCTCGAACCGCCTTAATAAAAAAAGAAAATTTAAAATAATCGATTTGTCGTTCCACACGGAGTTTCGTTAATTATTCAGAGGGAAAAAAATCCGTAGCCTGTTAAATCTTGGTTAAATAAGCGAATAAATACGGGGTTGGTGTTACGGACTTTTTTTTCTCGAATTTCCTAGGAACACGTAACGACACTGGCTAAACGTATCGAAAATAATGAGTTGGGCGTAATTCTATTTATAAATATGTATACGAATTTAATCACATCGTGATTTTCATGTGAATAAATACAAATTTACTCATACTTCACTTATTTGTATTCACATGCATGCGTACAAATACAATTGTATTCACAAATATTCTGGACATACAAATAAATTCACAGAAAAAATTGTGAATATTTAGAAAAAATGCTGTGAATTAAAAAAAAATCACATCCAAATCTGTGAAAGCAAATGTATTCGCAAAAAATTATAAATACAAAAAAATTCACGAAATAAGTTGTGAATTTTTTCGTATTTAAGACAAATTAAAATCAAATTCACAATGATTAGATTAAAATTTACACCAAAACTGAGTTCTTACGTACTTTGAGAGAAAACATTGCGTCGAGCAAAAACATTGTGTCGAGTTCAACACAATGTTTTCTCTCAAAATACGTGAGAACTCACTTGTGGTGTAAATTTTAATATAATTGTCGTGAATTCGATTTTAATTTTCTTCAACTTGAGGAAATTCACAACTCATTTTGTGATTTTTTTCATATTTATAATGTAATATTTGAAACTCACAACTTTTTTTGCAAAAATTGCTTTGCCTCGACGCAATGTTTTCTCTCAAAATACGCAAGAACTCACTTTTGGTGTAAATTTTAATCTAATCATTGTGAATTTAATTTTAATTTGTCTTAAATACGAAAAAAATCACAACTTATTTTGTGAATTTGTTTGTATTTTCAATTTTTTGAGAATACATTTGCATTCACAGATTTTGATGTGAATTTTTTTTAATTCATAGGATTTTTTGTAAATATTCACATTTTTTGTGAATATTCACAATTTTTTCGGCGAATTTATTTGTATGGTCAGAATATTTGTGAATACAATTGTATTTGTATGCATGCATGTGAATACAAATAAGTGGGGTATGAATAAATTTGTATTTATATTCACATGAAAATCGCTATGTGAATAAATTCGTATTCGTATTTATAAATAGAATTACGCCCAACTCTGATGAATATAAGAAAAAATCTCGCTCTCCCGACTTCTTTTTCTACTCTGACGCGATCATAATTGGCGAAAAAAGAAACATTCGTGACGTCTTTTAACAACAAACGCATATGTTACTTTGAGCGGCTAAACAAATCGTAGCATAAAAAAGAAATTCATGAACATTTCCACCTGCTGTTGTGTTCCGTTTGTGTTTCATTGTTTTTGTTTTAATAATTTTTCACACACACGCCCTAAGATAGAAGAAAAATCTCAGTCAGGCTGGTATTCCCTTGTTAATTATAATTATTGATAAATATAATTTCTTTCATAACTACAGTGTATGATACAGTGAGAATTTGTTTTTGCGATCGTCGGTCAAAGGTATTCTCGCGTCCGATAGACTCAAATCGTTTGCACTCGCGTTTCTTCCATTTTCTTTTCCTTGTCTTTTCTTCGCTGACTTCGAAGCGCTATAAAATGAATAATCCTCTAAACTCGATTCAACAACGCCGCACTCGAGTCAACTTTCAGCTCTCGAAATAACGGGAAAAACATCTGAGCGCTTTGATAATAAATTTTCTTCGTATTTTCTTCAAACGACAATTTGTTTTGCTGGTCTCGATCGTCGCTGTGATAAGCTCGATTAGTTCGTTAGATTCGCGGGATGGGAAAAAAGGCCTTGGGAGAAGAATCTCGACTTTTGACGGAGCGATGTTGAATAATTTCGGCTGCGGGAAATGAACTGTTAACGAAAAAGCGTTGGGAAAAAATTAAGTGCCAAGCTAACGTGGTAAATGCGACGCAATTTTCTTTCTCATCTTTGGACTATATGATTTTCGCTTTCACAATTATTGTCAATGGACAGATGGGGCAGAGGTTTGTTGCTGTTTGCGGGGAGCAAAAAAAGACGCGCAACAAATCGATCGAAGCGTCACTTTAGAAGGAAGCGTTGTATTTGGTGAAAAAAAAAAAACAAAAAGGAAAATTGATTTTGGACACCGCATCGCGATTGGACGGAAAGAGAAGACGCTATCCTGATTCGGTCGGATTTTTCTCTCTTTTCGACGGCAAGGCAAAGGAGAATCGAGTTCGGACGTGTCGCGAGGCTGCCGCGGATTTTATCGCTCTCGTTTCATGCAATTTTTCTTTCTCCATTCGATAAACTCACAGGCCGCATAACGCGACTCGTACTGACCCAGCAAGACCTTAAAATTCTCTTGAACCGCGATTTCTCTTTCTCTCCCTCTCTCTCTCTCTCTCTCAACTTTTCGTTTTTTTTTCGTCAATCATTGCCTAATCACCTCCGATGAGTGCTTTACTTTTCGTTTCTCTAGCTAGCCTCGGTGTACGATCTTGTAGCGAGGTCAGATCACATGTCGTCGAGATATATCTTGAGGGCCCGTTCTCCCCTCCGGTTGGAGCGCGATATCGACGAGGACGAGCCACCGTAATATCTTGATCGGAAATAGATATCCTGCGTGTCCGTAAAGATCAACTCCTGCGGCAATTCTCTGCTATCTCTGCAAATTTTTCACGAAGCAACGAAATAATTATTGGGAGTGCAAACAAGTCTCCGTTGTTTTTTGTCAAAAATTGGGCATTTATTGTGAAAGAACGGTACTTTATGTTTTATTCAAAATATTGTCCATCGCTAGTCACTACTTTTTCCCATCTTTCTGGCAGCATATTAAGGGGGTCGTCTAGTGTGTCAGATCAAAAGAAGAGAAAACGGCCTTGCATGACTTCTTCGAAGAAGAGGAAGGTGTACTCCATGGTCCAGGCATAGCAGACTGATGGTGAGACCATTTTTTATTATGAATTATATACAACAACTTTAAAACGCGTTTTTCTCAAAACACGATTTTTTCAGACTGCTGCCATGGTATCTCAAAAACTATTTGACTGATTCTGCTCAAATTTATACAGCATTTTTAGTACATATACAACTACGAGTTGAACTAAAATAATTAAGTTTGCTTCGTTAGTTTTCTTTTTATCAGCTATATAGACCCGAAAAAGAATACGAAAAAGAGAATTTTTTTTCTAAAGCGTAAATAAAAAATATTTTTTGGAATTCTAACTTTATTTTAGTTCCATGTAGAGCCTCAAGTCTCACGATTGAAATTGCGTTTGGTTTTTTTATTTCAGATAAGCAGAACGGCCGGAATCATGGCAGCAGTGGAGCACCTCTTTTTATATATGTGTTCCTGTTGGGCGGTGTATCTCTGACTGTATTCTATGTAATGACTTCAAAAAAATTCACAAAGATTGTTTAAATGTTAATAAAAATGATATGCAATTTATAAATTATTTTATTTTAATGATTTGTCAAAAGAAAATTCCCCAAAAAGCATTAAAGAACGGCCTTCACACTAGACGACCCCGTTAATACCGCATCGGAAGAACGCTTCATCTTTTGAGGTTATCCACAAATCGACCTAATTTTTGGTATCTTCATGTGACGTAAAGTGCTGCTCAGACAGACCGTGCGTCACCGACCGAAATAAATGTTAGTCAGAGGGAGCAATGTCTGGTGGATACGGCGGGTGGGGTAAAACTTCCAAATTGAGTGTTATGGTACAGTCGTGCTGTATATTGGAATCGGAAAAAATTAGAAGGCTAGTTTTTGGCGGGTGTTTTTGTAGGTGCCGCGGGTGCTAAATCCAAGTTTGCCTAAAAATCGGGGTGCAGGGTTTTTTTTAGGGGATGAAAGGGGATGGGGGTGGATTAATGCCAAACTATAACCCCCACGAGGTCGGCGCCGGGAGACAAAATGTTCAGAAAAATCCGGATTTATTTTTGTCCACAGCGCCGAAGTCGTAGAAGTTCATTTTGAGGGTGAATGAATGGGGTGAAATTTTGAAAAATCAATTTTCATTCGATAACTCTTTATGAAAAATTCATACAATTTTTGTTCAAATGAGAACGTTGTAACCCTGAAAAGACGCGTCGATCGAGTATTTGATCATCCCTCTCCAATAATATATTCACCCCCAAGAAAATTGTTCAAGTATAAACAAAAAAATTGTTTATTGAATAACTCGAAAACAATCGATTTTTCGGGGATGGTTTAAATGTACGAAATGTAGAGAATAATTTTCTCTATATTTTCATTTTATTTCCATAGGTGGACCACCCTTGAATTTTGCTTTTTCGAACCCCTCTCAGGGGTTGAAAATTCAAAATAAAATTCTGGGACAACTATTGACCGAAAATAAAGAGATACGAGTTTGGCGCTGGCGACAAAAATGTAGCTGAGGGTTCAAGCTACAAATTCTTCCACGGCGACGAATTCGTGCGGTCCCTAGTTTTCCCAGAATTTTATTGAGTACTTTAATTTACTTTAATTGAGTACTTTCCTTCCAAAAATTCCCGAAAATCACCCAATTTTTTAGCGTTCACACTGGTATAGCCCCTTAAAGCAGCCTCACCATATGCTTCTACAAGCAATCGATGCGCCTCAGCTGCAGATTTATTCGAATTAAGGGGAGATATACACCTAGATGGTCGAAAAAATCGATTTAGAGGCTATGAACGTTCCGTCGACCGTAGAAGACCTACACCATGGGCCTGGTATCGATGATTCCATGTAAGTTGACAAATTTCATGATTTATTCATTCCCAAATTTTCAAACGCGTTTTTCTCAAAACCACGTTTTTCAAATCGGTACCCAAAATTTCTCGAAAACCAATGAACCGATTGCCTTGAGGTTTTTTGTGGTTATTCTATACACCATTATCTAGTCCTTGTCATAGGATTTTTTTTTCCGTTACTTAGTTTTTGTTTTATAGGCAAAATAATAACTATCTTTTGGCCCAAAAATCACTATTTATGTTCAAACGTCCGCCATTTTGTCATAAATCGATATTTTCAAAATCGGCTATGACAAGTACTAGATTATAGTATCTAATTTAATAATCTTTTTGGTTTTTTTTTCAGATGATTTTTGAAGAAACGCCAGTGGGTACCGTATACGCATATTTTTTTACGGTGCTCCAAGGATCACACAATATCCTTGTACATTTTCGATATTTTTAAATAAAGAAAATTAAACATATTTTTCAATGTATATACTTTTAGATAATTTAAATCCCAATCCGAAATTTCAAATAGATTTCCTTGAAAAAATTCACAAAAATGACCCTTTTTCCGGCTCCTAGGTGTATATCTCCCCTTAATTAAATAAATTAAAAGCTTCCGCAAATGACGCTTATTCGGCTCAAAACTCGACATTTTGGCACGAAGAAAATTCCGTTATGCTGATACAAAATCGCTAATATTTCAAGGTTATGGTCTTGCCAGATGTCCAACCTTACGATATGACGTTTTATATCTGACAATTTCATTACCTGTAGTATATGACGGTGCCGTCGTCGAGGCAGAGCATTTGAAAATCGTCGCTCTCCGAGCCTTGACGGTGCCACTCGAGAAGCTTGTGTTGTATGAGTGGCATCACGTCGTCCGGCAGCGAACTCTTGCCCTTCGCTATTTCCAGGTGCTCGTCAGGAATATCCGACATCGCGGACAACTTGAGGGGAAGGTTAAACATTGCGAATGTACATTTACAAATAACTGAGTAATCCTCTAGGGATGGCTTTCCTGTGTGGACTTACCTTCTCACGAAGTTCGGCCAAGGACTTGACGCTTACGACGAGCTCCTCGAGGGGGGCTTTTCTGACCCCGTTTCTCGGCATTCGTCTCGCAAAAATCGCCACGTCCGTGTCATCCGTGACTGTCTCTTTGCCCGGCAATTCCTGGACTATTATCTCGCGCCAATAAAATCTCAGATCCTTGACTTTCTTGTCGTCCAAGTACACATTGGCCGCTGTCTTGTAGCTCTTCCGCCTCAATCTGCATCTCTCGAACGGTATGTCTATGTTGAATTTTTTCTTCAGATGGGCGAGAATTTCCTTCTTCGTTTGTCCGACGGTGGCTTCCTTCGAGACCACCCATTCGCACAGGTATTTGAAAGGCTGAACGGACGAAATTCCCTCGGTCAAATTATTTGCCAACCGAACGATTCTAACATTCGTTTCGAAGAAGAAGAAAAGAAAAGTCTCACTTCCGTTTCCGACTCCGTGCACAGTTGAAAGAGCGACACTTTGATTTCGCCGTTGCGCAACGCCACTCCAAGTTTCAGCCAGATGGAAGCGTTGTCCTCCTGGCTCGTTTCGAGCGACAATCGCGTACACTCAATCTCAGCGTCCTGCTGACAGAACACTCTGAAGTATTCCGCCGGCACTCCCACGTGGGGCTCGAGCACCTTTTTCAACGTACCGAGGCCCATTCGTTTGTCGTAAAGGACCCGCAGAACTGTTCCACAATGTTAAATAAATATGGCGGGTGAGAAAAGCGATCGAGTGGGCGTCGGGATTGGAATTACGAGATTTGTGTCGACGAGACCATTGAGGGGCCGGTCCACTTTGAAAATTTCAAAAAATCGAAAGCAAGCAAGACTTGAAGAAATCGACGATGATGAGCAATCAGGAGGGATTTTGTACGGTGCGGGAATTGCCGATTGAGTTTAGGTAAGAGTTTTTCATAGTATAAACTTCAAACGCGTTTTTCTCGAAACAACGTTTTAAAAATCTAGCTCCATCGTATCTTTAAAACTAATAAACCGATTCTCTTGAAATTTGAACCACATATTGTAAACATGATTCGCAACAAGATGACCCTCGATGGTTTTAAAATTTTGATTTTTACTCTTTTTTTTGCGAAAAACTGCGGAAAAAACGCGTTTTTTTTACTTTTTTCGTTTTTCAACTGCCATTTTTTTATTTTTTGATAAAACTTTATATCCGAGGGTCATTTTGTAGCTGGTGTCATACTGAATCTAATGGACTTTGATTTTTTTGTTTCAGACAAGCCGTTGCCGAGTTGTGATGAACCTAGCCCACCTATTTTTGAGGCGTTACGTTAAACTATAGTTTTTGTACTTAAAAATGAATAAAAATGAATTAAATTTTTTTAAATGTATTTCAAGACTTTATTTATTAAGCCCAACAACTTTTATATTTATATCTTTTATAAAATCCTAAAAAAGAAATCGCGGAACTAGTATTTTTTGCGTGGCTCCAAAGTGGACTGGCCCCTCAAATAAACCGTCTCAAAAGAAATCCTATTCCTTATTTCGTACTCCGAAAATAAATTGTCAACGTTGGGCCTTATTTTCCGCCGCTAGTGGTCACTCAAAGAAGTGAAAGGAATGGAAACGTCAATTACACGCATGACTTACGTTTGTGGGGTTCTTGGTCGTCGCGCATAACCCTCACTAGATATGCGCTCGGATCCTTGACCTGACCGTTGTCCTGATTCGACTGACTGAAAATTTCATGATCGACATTTGCTACTGGAAGAAAAACAAAATTATATTCTCAAAAATATTGTTCGTCGCATCGAGTGTAATAATGGAGAAAAAAAAAGCAAATGTCGTCGCCAGTAGTGACGATTGTTTCTACATTATCGTGGCCAAATTAAAGAAAAGTTCGGGGGGAACGACTTACGCGGATAATCGTCATCCTCGGACGCGTCACCTTCGCCGACGAGTGTACGATCGCTGTAGCTGAGACTGCTGTCCTCGCTGTTGCTCTGTTCCGGTGTGTGCCAATCCTCGGCTTCCGTTTGGGTAGCCGGACTTGGCGTTTTGTTGGGAAGCGTCGTGGATTCCTCGCTCTCGCTGGATTTCGTCGTTGCTTCATTGTTGCCCGTTTTCTCTGTATCCTTCGTTGTTTCGAGGGTGGACGACAACTTGGCTGGGCCATTCGTCAACGGAGTCGATTCGGCCGATCGTTTCTCCTCGAGCGTCGGGATACCCTGAGCCCGTAACTCTTCTGCGTAAGAGACAAACCAAGCGAAAAGCCGTAAGATTGCGCGTAAACATTGGAAATGAAAAGAAAAGAAAAAAAGTCGTTACCTTCGCTCAAATCGGGCAAATGAACGTTCAGCAATATGAGATCACTGATGAGGAAGAATATCTCGTAGATATTCTCCAAGCATTTCTTCGGATCTGGGCCAGAGGCGGTTGCGACGAAAATTCGACTGGCATTGATGAAACCCTCGTCCTGCAGTGTGCTCTCGTTCGACGTGACGAGCCTCGGCGGATCGTTCAGATATTGAACAACGAGCTTAATATCCTTCGGCTCCATACCGATCGCGAGGCCCAATTGTTCCTTGTACTCCTGCACCGTTTGGGTCACATGACCGTAAATGATTATCGGACCTTTCGTCACTTCGTTCGTCGCGAAGTCAATCACGTACGCGTGTCTTGCGAAGCCTGAAATTTCATCGTCGACGAACGAAACGTTTGTAGAGAGAGGGAGAGAGAGAGAGAGAGAGAGAGAGAGAGAGAGAGAGAGAGAGAGAGAGAGAGAGAGAGAGAGAGAGAGAGAGAGAGAGTAAGGAGGCGAGGATTTGTTGAATTTTCGTTGTACTTACCACCGGGCAAGTAAGGCTTGAAGGCCTCGCCTTTGTTGCGAACTTCCAGAAACAAATCCGGCCGACCGGTCACGATCGAGCTCAACGCTTCCTGCTCGCGACCTTCGAAGCTGCAATCGACCAGGCCGGTGTTCTCCTGATAAGTGACCAGGCGGACCTGATCGCGATCGAACTCGGCTTCGAGGTTCATACCTTTGTAAGCACGCTCGGTAACCTCCGCCACTGTCGTGTTACGGAAAAACATCAGTTTCAGGCCCAGTGTCGTCTTCTTCACCGGATGATGACAAAATATATTGTGCTTGTATCTCCGCATCATTATTCCACGATTCTTCGTATCGTTGTAGTGGCGATCTTGCATCGTATCGTTGTAGTCGCGATCTTGCATCGTATCGTTGTATTCGCTCTCTTGCATCTTCATCAATTCCTACGAAACGAAATTCGCGCTTATCGACTCGAGACGAAAAACAAAAGCTTTTGTTTAAGGGGAGATATCCACCTAGATGGTCGAGGTCGAGGATTTAGAAGCTATGAACATTCCGTCGACCGTAGAAGACCTACACTATGGGCCTGGTATCGATGATTCCATGTAAGTTGACGAATTTCATGATTTATTCATTCCCAAATTTTCAAACGCGTTTTTCTCAAAACCACGTTTTTCAAATCGGTACCCAAAATTTCTCGAAAACCAATGAACCTTGAGGTTTTTTGTGATTATTCTAGACACCATTATCTAATCCTTGTCATAGGATTCTTTTTTCTTCCGTTACTTAGTTTTTGTTTTATAGGCAAAATAATAACTAATTTTTGGCCCAAAAATCACTATTTATATTTAAACGTCCGCCATTTTGTCATAAATCGATATTTTCAAAATCGGCTATAACAAGTACTAGATTATAGTATCTAATTTAATCATCTTTTTGTTTTTTTTTTCAGATGATTCTTGAAGAAACACCAGTGGGTACCGTATACGCAGATTTTTTTACGACGCTCCAAGGATCATACAATATCCTTGTATATTTTTGATATTTTTAAATAAAGAAAATTAAACATATTTTTGAATGTATATACTTTTAGATAATTAAAACCCCAATCCGAAATTTCAAATAGTTTTCCTTGAAAAAATTCACGAAAATGACCTTTTTCCGGCTCCTAGGTGTATATCTCCCCTTAAGGGGTGAGATGCAGTCAGAATATTCAAAATATCGATTTTTTAAAAACATTTTTTTGAAGTATGATATTTCGAAAATATTCCCTGAAAATGTCAAGTCAATCCGATGAATAGTTTCCGGGATATCCCACAATTAGTGAAGGGGCGTCGGGTCCCCATGGCAGGTAAGTTACGAGCAAGATTATCGCCCTTTACCTCCAATTGTTATGGATGCCATAAAAGCAATTTATGAAGATCTGAGTAATGATAATTTACTCTCTAGGTGTATCGGTGGCTTCAATCAGAACAATAACGAAAGCTTCAATCAGCTAATTTGGAAAATAAGCCCAAAAACAGTGTGCAGTAGCAGTACTATTGTAGAAATTACTGCATATGTTGCTGCTTGTGGATTCAATCAAGGTACACAAACATTGTTACTGATCACGTCACTGTCAATACACTTGGCATTAATTGTGGACCCAATTCTCACCGGTACACAGAAAGAATCAATTCTCGACGTATAGACGTGGCTGACAAACGCGCAAACGATAATACCCCGGAAGGCAGAATGCTTCGAAGACAACAACAAATTGATATTTTGGAAGCTTCCACATCGGCAGAAGCCCTATTGTATGGGCCAGGAATTGATGATTCGATGTAAGTAATTTTTTAATTAGTATTTCTATACATAAATCAAGTGTAAGATTGGAAAACTCTTTCAGAAATTTTCAAAAATGTATTACTCAAAAACTATGAACTTTAGCAAAATTTTATAAAGAATACTTTCGTTTTAAAATTGCCCAAAATGTTCAAAAAAATAATAATTCATCCCGAAAAACGTTAATTTTTTGAAAAATCGTTTTAACAATTGGCTATAAACAATTGAATGCTCGACTTTTCGGCAAAAATTGTGATATTCGGATTCAGCGGATCAAAATACATGAAAAAAGTTTAGCTTTATCCATCGAGCTCAACATTTAACGAACATACCGTATGCACATCGAAAAACTTTAAACGCGTTTTTCTCGAAACTATGTTTTTCAAGTCGGTGACCACTATAATTCAAAAACCACTCGATGGATTTTGATGAAATTTGGTGTGCTTATTGATAGCATTAAAAACTAGTCCTTAATAAAAAATTGAAAGTTATCTGTCGGAAGCCGCCATTTTGTTAATTGAAAAAAAGCTTCGATTAAGGACTAGATTTATTATTAAACTAATGATTTTTTTTGTTTTTTTTTTTATTTCAGATGACTCAGTAAAATTTTATGATGGTCACCGCAAAGCACTGCATGCCGAAGGGGGTCCGACAAAGATGGCGATATTTTTATAAATAACCAATATTTTTCTTTGAAAATTTGTACAAGTCAAGTTGAAATATAACATAAAAAGTCTGTGTAACCACTTTTGTAAAACAAACTTAATTACTATAAAAAAAAATTATTGAAAATGCTCGTTTTTTCACGCCTCTGACTGCATCCACCCCTTAATGTAGTAAAAAGTAGAAAATAATTTTTTTTACCAAGTCACCTATACGTGACTATAAATAAAAGCCTGGGGCGCTCAACTTTTTAAATGTTTAATAAATTTGATCAATTCAGTTTCATTAACCGTATTTAATTTTGGCACGATAGTAATTAGAGAAATTATTATCACACGTTTATACTCAGTTCCCGGATTTTTATTTGAGAAATCTAAGGTTGTTTTACAGTAAATTAAATACAGTTGATATTTTAACGGATTTATGTGAATTAAAGATTATATGCTTAAATTTTGAGCGCCCCAAGGTTCTATTTATAGTCACATATAGGTGACGTGATACAAAAAATTATTTTATACTTTTTAGTACGTGAAATAAAAGCTTGTTTTTGAAAATATATTTTTTTACATGTAAATTGTTTTTTACTTTTGAGTCTTTAATTGATTTTCCTAGTTGTTACTAATAGTTCACGAGTTTACGAGTCTGTACGTTAGGAACATGGAACGCTTGTAAAAAATAACAAAGATTGTAATTGGGATTGAACTTACGACTAATTGCTGCATACAAACACAGTCGGCTACGAATTTGTATGTGTGAGGAAGATTTTATCACTGTCGTCGAATATCCATGAGCGAATATCCATAAGTCGAATACCAATAAGTCGAATATTCATAAATACGAATATCCATAAGTACGAATATCCATAAGTACGAATATCCATAAGTACGAATATCCATAAGTATGAATATCCATAAGTCGAATATCCATGAGTATAGAGTAGAAATGAGTGCCGGAAATGGCGGGAGGTAGAGATAAGTGAGTTTGTTTGGGTTTGTTTGGGTTTGTTTGAGTTTCTCTATACTCCCTCTTCCTCTACCTCCCGCCATTTCTGGCACTCATTTCTACTCTATATTCACTTATGGATATTCGGTTATGGATATTCGACCCCAATCAGATTTTATATGGATCATTAGATATCGCTAATGTTACATGAAAAGTGCAAAATGGTATGTATATTTTTTTAAAGTTTAATCATGTATTGTCACCTTTTCCATGCATGTTATCAAATATCGATTTTCCATTTTGCATCTCACAGAAAGTCAAATTAAATAAAAGCTTGTAAAATTGCCACCAGTGCATCGCAAGCTTCATTGCCAGTCGTTTCAAGTCGACTGTGATTCGACGAATAATGAGGTACGTACCTGCAGGTGTTTCGGAAAGTCCGCGACTTGCATGGGCAAAGCGTTGCGAGCAGGATCTATTTGTCTGTACATGAGCATGTAGGCGTTCGAGCTGCTACTGTAAACGCCACTGTAATATGCCCTGGCAGGTCCGCCACCGTAAGTCTTCTGGATGTCGTCGTAGGTGATCTGGTGAAGTGCAAAAACAACATGCAAATATATTGAAATTTCAACGTTGACCTTCACACGACCGCGACATTACACACAAGATCAAACTCCGAATCGATATATATATATATGAGGCATTCCACGTCACTTTAGCCAGTAAAAAAAATGCACAAATAATTTTGAAAAATCGAGTTTCTTTATTGAAAAATATACACCGAGTGTCGAAATTTAAAAAAAAAATTTTGACTTTTTTTCTCCCTGATTACCGTTTTTTTAACATTTTTCCATTCAAATGGATGTATCTTTGGCAGGATTTGACGTATTTACATTCGTAAAAAACGAAAATGTGCGTCTTTTTCTAGCCTTCCAGAAAAAAATGTTAATTTAGATTTTATTGAGCAAGTCGAACGTCCGTTTCAGGGCAAAATATACAAAAATATTTTTTTTCTCAAGGAAAGACACTCGTTATTTTATTTTTTAAATTTCCCCGAATTGTGAATACGAAAAACGGATTTTTAGTATTTTTTATATCATGGGATTTCTAAACACCGTGAAGTAACAGCTACTTTTATTTTTTTAATTTTTTAAATTAATATTCGATTGATGAGTGTGGAGCACTCCAAGGCTCCAATACATATGACATGTATGCCATATGTATTTCAAAAACCTGGTAAACATACAACGAGTGCTCCACACTCTTCAATCGAATATTAATTTAAAAAAAATAAAAAAAATAAAAATAGCTTTTACTTCACGCTATTTAGGAATCCCATAATATAAAAAAGACCAAAAATCCGTTTTTCCTATTCACAATTCGAGGAAATTCTTAAAAATAAAATAACGAGTGTCTTTCCTTGAGAAAAAAAATATTTTTGCATATTTTGCCCTGAAACGGACGTTCGACTTGCTCAATAAAATCTAAATTAATTGTTTTCTGGAAGGCAAGAAAAAGACGCACACTTTCGTTTTTTACGAATGGAAGTACGTCAAATCCTGCCAAAGATACAGCCATTTGAATGGAAAAATATTAAAAAATGGTAATCAACGAGAAAGAACGTCAGAATTTTTTTTAAATGTCGACACTCGGTGAATATTTTTCAATAAAGAAACTCGATTTTTCAAAATTATTTGTGGATTTTCTTTTTTACTGGGTGAAGTGACGTGGAACGCCTCATGTATGACGTTTCCGATATGCATTTTTGTGATAAATCGAAACTCGTGAAACTTCATCGTCCTTACCGTCGAGACGTTCTGATCGTTGAAGCAAAGCCACTTTCCCGTTCTAAAATCTTTGATGTAAGCGTAATAATGTCCACCGCTCGCGCTACCACTGTGAATCATGATGGAGAACAATTCGTACATGTAGGGTCCTTTCGGTCCGGGAACATTGTCACGGTTCTTGAGGTGGTCGTAATTGCGAGACTTCGAGCTGGCCGTTGACGGCTCGTTGTTTCTATCGATACCCTCGTCCTCGTCGTCCTTATCGTCGTGATCGTTCTCGTCGTGATTATCCTTCGGTGAATTCTCGTTTACGGATATTCCATTGTTGCAGGGTGGACTCTCCGGGGCGTCCTCAGTTGCAGTGTCCGTTGTCGAGCCGACCTGGCCCTTCATCGCGTTTACACTCGGCGATTCCTCGTTGCAGGCCGAATCTTCGCTCGTGGCCGATGGTATGAAGGAATTCAAGTTCAAGACATCCGGGAAGGTGACTCTGCCGAAATTTGATATACGTTTGGGTTGGATTTTTCCGGTTTTTTTTTCGGGGGGTCGGTTTATTGGGAGATCGGGTCTTTAACTCACTCGTCGTTCAGCTTGATACGGTGAAAAGTATTGTAATCGAAATCGAAACGTTTCAGATGCAGCGTCAAAAAGTACGGGAACTTCGTGAACTTGAGGCCCTTGTGGGCGTCGCACTTTTTGTTGCAAGTCTCGCAGTGGTACTGATTCGTGCCGTCGAGCGTTTCCGGCTGGACGAATGCACCGAGCGCCTCTTCCTGGACGAGAGAAAGACCGATATTTCTGGATACACGTAAACTTTTCACGGATTATCACAGTGCAAAATTTTCAAAAAATTGACCCTTTTGCATTGTCCGGTAGTATAGATAGTACAGATAGAACGAGATGCATTTTTTTGCACTGTCGGAATAAACGAAGTTGAATTTAATTGATTATTCTTGTAATTCGACGCAAAGAATTTTCCGTTCCCTCGTCCCTCGTCTCGCTCGTTTCCCACAATCGGCACCATTCGAATGACGAAAAAGAATCAACTTAATATTCGCTATGCAGAAATAACCATGGCAAAAGATTTACAATCGATCGAACAAGAGATCAAGTTTTTCGTTTCTACGCCTCACGATTCTTACGTTAATAATTTTCCTTCTTAGCCCACTTCCCGCTTGAATACGAAATTCTCGAAGATGCGCTGGCAATATTAAGGGGTTAGGCCACAATAACGGGTATAAAATCATGTGCGAATTTAACAATTCTTTTTCGTATGATAATGTGATTCGCTCATAAAATTAATTACACATCTATTTAGTATGAATATAAAGCTGTTAGAAAATATATATATTTTTTTCGATATACAAAATGGCCGACTACTCGAAACTTCTCGAAACAGCTTTTTTCCAATTGGCGTGACAAATAACTTTAACAATTTTCACTCGATTTACTTCAAATTTAAAAGTTATGTTTTAAATTCCGTCCGTACTTCTCTACGTATTCTAATGGAGATTGACGAGAATTTTTGTTTTTTGTTCTAGGTAAAAAATTGTGGATGTTAAATGTCACGCCGCGGAGCGCCTAAAAAAAGATAACAAAAGAAAACATTAGGACTCCGTTTTTTTACCAAAACTTTTTCAACCGGTAAAAAAATGTAAAAAAAAATAAAAACAAACGTTAAAAAATGTGATTTCTGTTCTTCATGAGTGCTTCGATTCGAAATCAAGAAATCAGACTGATTAGTGTATATTGACGATCGAAAAGAAAAAATCGCGAAAATCAGCTATTTTTCGATTCGTTACACTGTGATGATCCCTTCAGTCTTATTTTCTTCGGGGCAACCCTGGGACTCACCACACTGTTGTACGCGACATTGCTACCGAACGGTCGCACGGGCAATGGAATATCGAGAAAAGTATCTTCCCGGGATTTTTCCGTTCCGCACTCCAAACACTTCACGTAATCGATCATCTTGCCTGTGAAGAAGAACCGTACGTCAAAACGAAACAGAAATAAGAGAATTCGAGACGAATTGTTTGAAAAAATGTGTCAATCGTTCCGTTGTTCAACGGGAGCCTGGGATGAGAATGCTTGGAAAAAGTCGTTTTCGTTCCTAACCTTCGTAGAGTCGATTGATGAGATCGGCCTGCTCGGTGTTTTTGAATTTTTGCTCGAGCGCATCGAACATGACTCTGCAGAGTTCCTGTATGTCGTGCTGTTGCCAAGCCTGCGTCGAATCCCATCCGAAGCTCTTCGTCAGCGAGGTCGTTTCGATTGCATTTTTTGACGAAGTCTGTGATTGCAATCGAAACGAAAAAAAGAGAGAGAAAACTTTAACACCAATATATCCTTGGGTTTGCGATCAAGGGGTTAGGCCACTCTAGAGGCCGAAAAAATAGGCTCTTTGGGGATTTTTTTTCTTCAGAAAAACTACAAAAAAATGGAGATTACAAAAAGGGTATTTATCATACATATCGGTGACTGTATACAAAATTTTTTTTCAAGCGATAAATTTTAAAATGGCGGCTGTGCAGCGTTTATCTCAAAACTGCATTTTTTAAGTTGGCCGGAAACATAACTCAGACAATTTTCAATCGATTCACTTGAAATGTTGAATATATCTTGAAAAATACTATGGAAGTACGTAGGACTTTTTTATTATATTGCATAGTTTATTTGTTATTAACAATTATCAGATGATTTTTTAGGCAAATTTTTCACTTTCCTAAAATTTGCCTAAAAAATCGTTAATAACAAATGAACTATACAATATTTAAAAAAATCCTACGTACTTCCATAGACGATGTATTTTTCAAGATATATTCAACGTTACAAGTGAATCGATTGAAAATTGTCTGAGTTATGTTTCCGGCCGACTTGAAAAATGCAGTTTTGAGATAAACGCTGCGCAGCCGCCATTTTGAAATTAATCGCTTCAAAAAAATGATTGTATACAGTCACTGATATGTATGATAAACACCCTTTTTGTAATCTCGATTTATTTTGTGGTTTTTCTGGAAAAAAAATCCCCAAAAGCCTATTTTTTCGGCCTCTAGAGTGGCCTAAGGCCTTAAGGGGCCAGTCCACTTTGAAAATTTCAAAAAATCGAAAGCAAGCAAGAGTTGAAGAAATCGACGATGATGAGCAATCAGAAGGGACTTTAGCTCCATCGTATCTCTAAAACTAATAAACCGATTCTCTTGGAATTTGAACCACGTATTGTAAACATGATTCGCAACAAGATGACCCTCAATGGTTTTAAAATTTTGATTTTTACTCTTTTTTTGCGAAAAACTGCGAAAAAACGTTTTTTTTTACTTTTTTCGTTTTTCATCTGCCAATTATTTATTTTTAGACAAAACTTTATATCCGAGGGTCATTTTGTAGCTGGTGTCATACTGAATCTAATGTACTTTGATTTTTTTGTTTCAGACAAGCCGTTGCCGAGTTGTGATGGAGCTACCTTGCCCACCTATTTTTGAGGCGTTACGTTAAACTATAGTTTTTGTACTTAAAAATTAATAAAAATGAATTAAGTTTTTTAAAATGTATTTTAAGACTTTATTTATCAAGCCCAACAACTTTTGTATTCATATCTTTTATAAAATCCTCAAAAAAAAAAAATCGCGAAAATAGCCTTTTTTCGTGGCTCCAAAGTGGACTGGCCCCTTAACAGCTTGAATTTTCCGAAGCGTTCTGATATCAAGGCGAACCTGGAGATTGAGGAACAATTTTTGCAACTGGTAAGGTATGCTCTTGGCCTCGTCCTTGTCCGAGTCGTACACGTACTCCCAATTGTACAGAGCGTTGCGAAATTCCGGTGTCATGTACAACGCTTGAATGAGACTGTTGAGGTAACAGGTCATTGCCTGATTGACCAACCCGACGTAACCTGTCGAGAAAGGAAACTTTGGAAATAAAATGACCGAGGAAAGTGCGAAAACTCCAAGTTGAAAAATTGTCGCTACGGTTGAATTGTATTGTGAGACGTTGCTCTCAGATATGTGAAGGTAAATAATGTGTGGCTCGGTAGGCAGTGTGTGTACGCTCAATTTGACGCTGTAACGATTACCGAAGCTCATTCATTTGCAACTCACCATTTTCGTCGGTGCGAGTTGACTCGACTTCCTCCGTGTTATCCAACGCGAGACGTCGTTCAGCTGGCGTGGATGCCATAAACTCGTCTACGATAAGCAAATTACAGTAAAGTCATTTCTTCCGAACGACCAATGGAAGAAATGTGGAAGACGGCATTCGTTCGTGAATTTTAAACGACGAAGTTTCTCAGGAAAAAGGACGGTCAATCTTCAAAACTCACGTGACGGATAATTCTTATTTGCAACTCACCCAATCCGCGGCGGCTATCCGTCTCGATGTTTTTGCTTCGCCTCCGCGGCGAGTATCCACCCACCCAAGTCTTAACCGAATTCTCCTCGGGACCTGTCGGACATTAAAATGACGAATGATACGAGAACTCTTTTTTGCTACGCAATTCTCACGGTGAATTAAGGTAGTAGTCTCGCCAAGACGTTTCGATCATAGATTTTTCAAACTTTGAGAACACATTCAGGACACTACTGAGTGATTACGTGCAAAATTGCAAAATAATTCACTGTCCGTATTCGAGATATTGGTAAAGATTGCACAGCTTTACACGTGTTCTTATAGGGTGCAGTGGAAAATTTCACGTTCCGCGCAATAATTTCGAAACTTTTTTACAGATGAAAAAAAATCCTCTATTACAGGGAAACATATGGCGAAGTTGGTGAAAAAATCAAGAATTTTGACCGTGCAGTTTCATAGATATAGCTATTTAAGGGGTCTTCTCACTTTAGACGCTAAAAAGGACTATTTTCATGAATTTTTTTAATAAGTTTATATTATAGATATTGATATAAAAGTTGTTACATTCAATAAATACACTATCGAAATACATTTGAAAAAAAAACTATTTATTTAAGTCACTATTTATAGACGAAAGTGGTAGGTACAAAAATGTCCTAAAAAAATTGTCGGTCTGCGCTGTTGATGAAATCTCGGAGATGGATCATCCGAAACAAAAAAAATCAAACGGTTTTAGATTTAGTATGTTAATGGGTATAGCGCATATCATACAATTTTTTATATATGCAAAAATAACGAAATGACGGACATTTTTCGAAAAAAACAAAGAAAACCGGGTTTTTTCATCGTTTTTGGCAAAAAAAATAGTAAATATCAAAATTTGAAAAATCCGCTATAGCTATAGATATTCGCTATAGCTATAGTTGTAAAGAATGTGTGGTTGAAATTTCGTAAATTTTTTTTTACATTTTTTGACGTATGTTTCGAAAATATTTCCTGAAAATTTCAAGTCAATCCGATGAATAGTTTCCGGAATATCCCACAATTAGTGAAGGGGCGTCAGGTTCTCATAGCAGGTAGCGGCTGACAAACGCGCAAACGATAATACCCGGGAAGGCAGAATGCTTTGAAGACAACAACAAATTGATATTTTGGAAGCTTCCACATCCGCAGAAGCCCTATTGTATGGGCCAGGAATTGATGATTCGATGTAAGTAATTTTTTAATTAGTATTTCTATACATAAATCAAGTGTAAAATTGGAAAACTCTTTCAGAAATTTTCAAAACTCTGGTACTCAACAACTATGAACTTTAGCAAAATTTTATAAAGAATACTTTCGTTTTGAAATTGCCCAAAATGTTTTAAAAAAAAATTCATCCCGGAAAACTTTAATTTTTCGAAAAATTGTTTTAACAATTGGCTATAAACAATTGAATGCTCGACTTTTCGACAAAAAGTTGTGATATTCGGATTCAGCGTATCAAAATACATAAAAGAAGTTTAGCTTCATCCATCGAGCTCAAAATTTTACGAACATATAATACCGTATCCACATCGAAAAACTTTAAACGCGTTTTTCTCGAAACTATGTTTTTCAAGTCGATGACCACTATGATTCAAAAACCACTCGATGGATTTTGATGAAATTTGGTGTGCGTATTGATAGCATCAAAAACTAGTCCTTAATCGAAGGATTTTCATTTTTGTTGAAAATTCATATTTTTTTAAGACAATAAACGAGCGATATTTGGCTGAAAATCGAGTTATCTGTCGGAAGCCGCCATTTTGTCAATTTTTGAAAAAAAAAGTTTCGATTAAGGACCAGATTTATTATTAAACTAATGATTTTTTTTGTTTTTTTTTTTTATTTCAGGTGATACAGGAAAATTTTACGATGGTCACCTCAAAGCACTACATGCCGAAGGGGGTCCGACAAAGATGGCGATATTTTTTATAAATAATCAACGTTCTTTGAAAATTTGTACAAGTCCAGTTGAAATATAACATAAAAAGTCTGTGTAACCACTTTTGTAAAACAAACTTAATTACTATTAAAAAAAAGTATTGAAAATGCTCGTTTTTTCACGCCTCTGACTGCATCTCACCCCTTGAAGTTTGTTTGGGTTACATAAATACATTAAATTTTTTTTAATGTATTTCGAAAAGGTTTTTATTAAGTGTAACAACTTTTATATCAATATCTATAATATAAACCTATCAAAAAAGTCATGAAAATATCCTTTTTTTAGCGTCTAAAGTGAGAAGACCCCTCAAATTGTGAAATGTCGCGACGCTATAGCGAACCGACTGGAGCAGTCTAGAGCCGGCGATCTGGCAATGCTGCAAGCGTTCGGCGCGTTCATCGTTGGAAAATGTATCTAGAGGGGCGGCAGATTTTTATATTACTATTTTATATATATACATGTGTGTGTGTGTGTGGGTGTGAGTGTGTGTGTATATTACTAGATAAAAATGTGTAAATTAATCTCAAAAAATTGTTGTTCATAACCTTTACATTCTTATTTTTTTTCGTTTTCTCTTTTTGTACGGGTCACAATTACGACCATATTTTTGGTGGTCCTTTTTTTATTGGCAACTTTGCCTTTATGTCGCACTTGTTCTATTATTTCCGTCACCGTTCGGCCACCGTTCAAATTTTGCATTTCAGTTCACACTAACAAGGGGACAGTACGGCAGTCGGATTTTTGTAATGTTTCGTACTCATGGTACGCGAAGTTCAGAGCTCGAATATTAATATCCCAAAGCAGTTCGACGCCATATTCAGAAATTTTCGAGAAAATTGACTTTGAAGTTTTCGAGCGCACTCTTATCCCACAAAGATGCAACGATATTCGAACCGGGCTCGTGGCGTACCCGGTAGCGCTCGAGTCTAGTAATCGCGGGGTCGCTGGTTCGAGTCTCACTTCGATTTTTTTTTTTTTTTTTTTTTTTAATGAAAAAACGCAAGTCATATTTTTAATTATCTCTTGATTATAAAAATACATTTTCAAGTATCAATATTTATAACCAACAACATTTTTAGGATGAAAATGAAAAACGTCGGGTAAGGAATTGAATACTTTATTATTCGGTCTGTATTCGTTTGTTTTATACATCGGGTGTAATGTTACACGAGCCAGAGTGATAACCATCGTAAAAACAAGGAAAACAGTAATTTTCACGGCATCTCGCACACCGTACAAACGCTGCCAAAGCAAGCGTTATATTCACATATTTCAACATTTATTCTTCTATTTATATTCCTATTAATCTACAAGGAAGTTTATGTAAATATTATTACTGGATATTTTTACGTCGCCTATTCGCAATTTCAAGCAAGAGATAATCAAAAATAAGACTTGCATTTATCATTGACAATTATAATTACATATATGTGAATTAGCATAGATTTTATGATTTTTATCCCGGGATTATTTATTTATTTTTTTATAAATAATCACCTATTGTTATATATAAATAATATATGATCATATATGAGAAAATATATAATTATGTATAACTATATATGGATTTTGTACATATTTAAACATATATAGATATATTATATTAATTATATATAATAATATGTGATTATATACAACAAAAATTTATCGGGATATTTAAATGACGGAGGTATGCGAATTAAAACAAAAATGAAAAAAAAAAAAAAATTTCGAAGTGAGACTCGAACCAGCGACCCCGCGATTACTAGACTCGAGCGCTACCGGGTACGCCACGAGCCCGGTTCGAATATCGTTGTGGGATAAGAGTGCGCTCGAAAACTTCAAAGTCAATTTTCTCGAAAATTTCTGAATATGGCGTCGAACTGCTTTGGGATATTAATATTCGCGCTCTGAACTTCACGTACCATGAGTACAAAAAATTACAAAAATCCGACTGCCGTACTGTCCCCTTGTAAATATGACGACAAAAATTCGCTGGGCTTGCGACGTTGCCACGATCTCCGCGCTCGCTAGACTACAGTAGTGTGTGCATATCCGTATACGCAGAGTGTCTACGTATTGGCAGCCGGAATTGAGAGTCTGATACAAAAGTGAGCGTTAGGTGATGTAGGAAACGTTACTTTTGGAACTCTAAACATTATATTAGGCATTTTCTTCATAACTTTATAAGTCTTTGCATTATAAGAGATGGCATTTGATAAATGCCATCTCGTGATGGCATTTATCAAATGCCATCACGAGATCTGAAATACGGGGCACAAAACATATGTATGACAATCATCGAAACCCCGGACTACGTTGAAACTGCGAAGAATATTTAGAAACAAAATTTTCACGTTTCCGCTGATAAATTTTATATCCAACTAGGGATGTAACTATACGTGTTTTAGCCGATACGATACCGATACAATTTACAAGACAACTTGATATAATAAAAATTGTTCTTTTTGTACATTAAGCAATGGGCTGAACATTAAAAAGGTACTTAAGTAAGAAGATGTGAAAAATTATTTATCTACCGTCCAGGAGCAAAAGAAGTGTGAAAATCAAACAGAAATATAATTATACTCTTTTATTTATTATTAATTAAACGTTTAGTGCTTAAAGTAATCTATATTTGGAATTGTACTAATTAAACTTGAAATTGAACTGAACTCTAAAAAGACCGGTTTCTACAGGGTTTTAAGGGACTGTACCAGTGTGACACTTTAAAAAAATCGATTTTTTTAAGCCTTTTTCGACAGTTTATATTTTCACGAATATCCTGTAAAAAATTCAAGGCCGTATCTCTATCATTTTATCCTGCAAAAATCGATAGTTAAATCTTTAAACGCGTTTTTCTCGAAATGAGATTTTTCAAATTTGCTGACATTGTAACTCAAGGAGCAATTATCCGATTAACTTGAAATTTGAACTGAGTACTCTTGAATATATTTACTCTACAATGGCGTAGGATATTTTTGAGTGGATGAAAATTGACGATTTGGCATTGAAAAAAACGACCATTTTATAGGCAAGAAAACAGACTTTTTTTTCATAACTACGCCATTTTGTTAGATTTTGATATTTTTCGAAAATCCTACGTCATTGTACAGGAAATACCTTCCAGTTTAACGACATTTTTTCCTTTTTCGGTTTCAGCTACTCAATTGGCCGGAATCATGTCAGCAGTGGAGGAACTTTTTTTTTGGCGCCTCCGAAGGCAGCGCATAAGTCGCTTGGATCTCAATATTTTTCTATGAAAAAATTATGCAATATAGGTCAAATATAGCCAAATATATTCTTAATTTTCCGAAACATTTAATTGAGTACTTCTCTTCCAAAAAATTCCCGTAAATCACCCAGGTTTTCAGCGTTCGCACTGGTATAGCCCCTTAACGTAAGTAGCTTTAGCTGTGACGTATCTATAACCCAAACAAAAACCTCCCTAAGGTCAAGTTTCATTATTGACCTCCCTAAGGTCAAGAAACTTGACCTCCCTAAGGTCAAGACACTTGACCTTAGGGAGTTTTTTGTTAAGAAAGCAGAGCTCATTAAGGTTATTTACTCAAAATAGGTTAGGCAAATCAATTTGAATAAGACCCGCAGTTGAAAAAAAGTCGATCTGAAGCAACCGAGGTCAATTGATAGGATAGATATTTTTCGCGAAAGCCATCGCAACAAAGAGCGCGATTTTTAAGGGGATCGTCTAGTGTGTCAGATCAAAAGAAGAGAAAACGGCCTTGCATGACTTCTTCGAAGAAGAGGAAGGTGTACTCTATGGTCCAGGCATAGCAGATTGATGGTGAGAACATTTTTTTATTATGAATTATATACAACAACTTTTAAACGCGTTTTTCTAAAAACACGATTTTTTCAAACTGCTGCCATGATATCTCAAAAACTATTTGATTGATTCTGCTCAAATTTATACAGCATCTTTAGTACAAAAAAAAACGAAAAATTGAATTTTTTGTCTAAAGCGTAAAAAAAATTATTTTTTTGGAATTCTAACTTTATTTTAGTTCCATGTAGAGCCTCGAGTCTCACGACTAAAATTGCGTTTGTTTTTTTGATTTCGGATAAGCAGAACGGCCGGAATCATGGCAGCAGTGGAGCACCTCTTTCTATATATGAGGCATTCTTCATCAACTAGGCCACTTTTTTTTCAACCTCTCCAATTGTTTTCAAAATCTGCCAGTTTGAAATATTAGTCAAAAGGAACGTCTGTGATTTTTTAAAGATTTTTTTAGGCGTCCGTTCAGGATTTTCAATTTTTAATTACGAACACTGTATTCGAAAGAATATTCATCAAACAAAAACACATAAGAATAAAAAGTTTTTATTTTTTCCGCTTTATCGAAAAAAATCAAAATCACAATTTTTCTGCATTGAGAAAATTGAAATTTGGCAAAAAAATGGGAATAACATTTTTTTAAACCTAATAACAGACTTTAGATTTCGGTACGAATTTTACGGGATGACTGTCATTGGGTAAAGAGTCTGCGACAAAAATTTCCGAATGATACGTGCAATGTTTAGGATGAAAAAAAAACATCTCATACAATCTCATATGAAAAAATTAAAACCCTCCAAAACCTCATAACCGCATATATGCGGTTATGAGATACAGATACACACAATACAGTGTTCGAATACAGTGTTTTGATACACACACACACATGAGATACACAGTGTTTTGATACACACACACACACATGAGATACACACAATACAGTGTTCGAATACAGTGTTTTTATGAGATTTCGCAGAGTTTTTATAACCGCATATATGCGGTTATGAGATTTCGCAGGGTTGTTATTTTTTTCATCCTAACCATTGCAGGTACCACTCTGAATTTTTTTTCGCAGACTCTTTACCCAATGACAGACATCCTGTAAAATTTGTACCGAAATCGAAAGTGTGTTATTTGGTTTAAAAAATGTTATTCTCATTTTTTTGCCATATTGCAGTTTTTTCAATGCAAAAAAATTATGATTTTTTTCGATAAAGCGGAAAAAATAAAGTTTTTATTCTTATGTTTTTTTTTGTTTGATGAATATTTGGTCGGATACATTTCGTAATGAAAAATTGAAAATCCTGAACGGACGCTTCAAGAAATCTTCAAAAAATCACAGACGTTCCTTTTGACTAATATTTCAAACTGGCAGAATTTGAAAAAAAATTGGAGAGGTTGAAAAAAAAAGTGGCCTAGTTGATGAAGAATGCCTCATATGTGTTCCTGTTGGGCGGTGTATCTCCGACTATATTCTATATAATGACTTCAAAAAATTCACAAAGTTTGTTTAAATGTTAATAAAAATGATATACAATTTATACGTTATTTTATTTCAATAGTTCGTCAAAAAAAAATCCGCAAAAAAGTATTAAAAAACGGCCTTCAGACTAGACGACACCGTTAAATCGGCGAAGAACGTATCGGTGTCGTATTGGTATCGTTACATCCCTGTATCCAACTGAAAGGCGACTTCGATACGTGAGCAAAGTCGACGAAATTACAAGAGTCACTAGCGGAGAAAACTTTTGTAACCTTCGAGTCCGTTGGGATATAACAATTCCAATTTATTTTTCTCGGTTGGCGTCCAAGCTTCCGTTTCTGTATCATTGGTCGGCGATTCCGACGTCATCTCGCCAAGCAGCATCGCTTTTGACGGCGATGTCAAATCGACCCCTACTTCGTTCGACTTCCGAGTCTCCTTGTCGTTCAGCTCGACCTATATTCGTGAAAAAATACAAGTGGACAAACAAAGGAATAAAGCGAATAAATGGAATATGCCACGACTGCATTGAGCCTAGACATCACGAGTGTGCTCCAAAAAAACATGCTATTAGACACTTTGAAACTACCCTATCAATGATCTGTATTTATAAGTATCGATTCTTTGTTGAAGCTTTGCTCGTTATACTTGATTACTTTTTTTACTCACTAGGCGACCTTGAACCGTTTTTTTTTTAAGATTTTCTCACTCATAAACTCGCGCGTCGTTGGTAAAAGGCGATAAAAATTTCTTCTTGTAGAGACTCGAAAGGACCGAGACGTCAAATTTTCCTCCAAATAACGTTTTCTCTTCTTTTCCTGCAAGGTCATTCTGCTTTTCGTAGGATAACGCATTTTTCGAAAAAATCCAAATATTCGAAGAAAAAAATTCAACAATTACGCAAATTAGTATGAAAAAAAAGGTTGGAAATGTTTTTACGACTGCTTATAGGAAAGCCTCGAGGCCTTATATACACTTGCGATGGTCGGAAAAATGGAAAAAATTTTGATTGCGTATTCTTTGTGTACAATAACTCCAGAATATTCTCACCAAATTTCACAAAGATCGGTATCAAATCAATGTTTTAGAGGCTGCAGAGGATGCAGAAGGAGGTCCTGGAATCGACGACTCCATATTAGTATGAATAAATTAACTTTAAATGTAAAAGAAACGTAATTTAATCTTAAACGCGATTATCTCACAATCGTCTTTTTTAGAAGCACCTTTACAGTGGACACGCTTACTAAAAAAACTATTAATCCGATCCATACCAAATTTATACCACTTATTTATTATGATAATAGCTAGGGCCTGGACCAAGGATTTTGAATTTGATTGAAAAAAAAAATGTTTGTAACAAAAAACCGACAAGTTAGAACTTCAAAAAATAAATTTTTTTGTTAAAAATATCGTCATTGTTTTCTAATCAAAATTTTTACATTTGCTTCGTCCAGGCCCAAGCCAATGCAATATACTAATGAAATGTTTTTCACATTCTGATTTCAAATGAACCGTTCTCGAGTTATGTCCACTGCAACTGATGTTTTAAAGAAGGCGCTCTTTGAAGACAGCTGGAGTTCCGACATTTCGAAATATTTTTGAATGAAAAACAATTGTACAAGTACATGAAAATATGTACTAATCGATGTTGTTCACAGTTTTTCAATAAACATTTATTGTCCCGTCGAAAAAAAAATAAAAAAATCACGTCCCTTCGCCCGCTACAACTGTATATAAGGCCTTAAAAAGTTCACACTTTTCGGCGATATTATATAATAACAACAAGCATATAAACAATGAAAAATCATGGCACATTTTTCTCCACTCTTTCAACTCATCGTGCCTAAGAAAATATTAATTATACGCTGCCACGACACCCCGATTGTTTCCTTCGAATTAAGGGCCTATACCAGTGTGTGACAGTTTATACTTTCAAAAATATCCTGTAAAAATTTCAAGGCCGTATTTTATTCATTTTATCTTGCAAAAATCGATAGTCGAATCTTCAAACGCGTTTTTCTCGAAATGGGATTTTTCAAATTTGCTGACATTGCAACTCAAAGAGCAATTATCCGATTGACTTGAAATTTGAACTGAGTACTCTTGAATATATTTACTCTACAATGACGGAGGATATTTTTGATTGGATGAAAATTGACGATTTGGCATTGAAAAAAACGACCATTTTATAGGCGAGAAAACAGACTTTTTTTCATAACTACGCCATTTTGTTAGATTTTGATATTTTTCGAAAATCCTACGTCATTGTACAGGAAATACCTTCCAGTTTAACGACATTTTTTCCTTTTTCGGTTTCAGCTAATCAATCGGCCGGAATCATGTCAGCAGTGGAGGAACTTTTTTTGGCGCCTCCGAAGGCAGCGCATAAGTCGCTCGGATCTCAATATTTTTCTACGAAAAAATTATGTTATATAGGTCAAATATAGCCAAATAAATTCTTGATTTTTCGAAACATTTAATTGAATACTTTTCTTCCAAAAAATTCTCAAAAATCACCAAAATTTTCAGCCTTCACCCTGGTATAGCTCCTTAAGTCACTATTTATAGACGAAAATGGTAGTTACAAAAATGTCCTAAAAAAATTGTAGGTCTGCGCTGTTGATGGAATCTCGGAGATGGATCATACGAAACAAAAATAATCAAACGGTTTTAGACTCAGTATGTTAATGGCTGTGGCGCATATCATACGATTTTTTATATACGCAAAGCTAACAAAACGGCGAACATTTTTCGAGAAAAAAAAACGTTTTTTTCACCGTTTTTGGCAAAAGAAATAGTAAATATCAAAATTTAAAAAAAAACCTTTATGTGCGCTATAGCTATAGTTGTAAAGAATATGTGGTTAAAATTTCATAAGGATCGGTTCAGTAGTTTCGAAGATTTTATCAACAAACCGTCGAAAAACGTTGTTTCGAGAAAAACGCGTTAAAAATTTGTTTACGTTACATAAGTACATAATTTTTTAAAAATGTATTTCGAAAGTATATTTATTAACTGTGAAACTTTTATACCAATATCTATAATAGAAGCCTATCAAAAAAATGCATGCAAATAGCCTTTTTTTAGAGTCTAAAGTGCGCCCGACAACCAAAACACACGCATTCGTTTAGTCCGAAATTCAACCTCGTCGGGCAACGTTGCCCTCAAACTCTTGCATCGATAATCGACCGAGTATCAATAACGAGTCTTCATTACGGGATGCCCGAATTTGTCGAATAGAATTCGTTTTTCTCATCGGATTTTCGTGAACGAAGGAACCAATGGTACAGAATAAAAATTAAAAAAAAACGAGTAATGCAGGGTGAGGTGAAATTTTAGCCGATCAATCCCTCGCGTCTGTCCCAATTGAGCAACAATCCGAAAGTGCCGACAGAACGCGCAAACATCGACGAGACTCGCCGGATGTGTTTGGCGGTATGATAACAAAATTGTTCCGTGGGTCATCACCCGCGACATCCCAAATTTCGACCACCCTCTCAGCCGCATCCAACCCGACGACTTTTCTGCCATCACAAAATATCGAAAAGCCAAAGGAGCTTTAAAAAACAAACAAATGTCCCATCCTCTTTTTCGTTTCGTTTTGCTTCTTTCGGACACACACGCCGGAACGAAAGAGAGTCCGAGTAACAATTGGCGAGAATAACTCAACATATTTTTTCGTGCATCACGATCGTTCTCGTTTACCGACCGCTAATCTTCGCGCGCATCTTCGCGATATTTGCGAAGCGTCGGTAGCGCGAATAGCTGCGAATATTTGCATGCCAAACACCACACGCTCCTGGCGATATTTTATAATTGGGTCGATGTGTACAGCACGACACAAAATCCATGCACTTCTCACACTTTCAAGCTCGCACGTCCCAACGCTGTTACGACATTTTTCCACCGCATCCATCCTCCCGATAAAAACGAGTCGACTGGCAACAAAATCCTTTCGATTGAAAATGACTTTTTTTAGCGAAACACCGAAGACACCGAACTTTGCACGGTTCTTCGTGCCGTGGCCGAGAACCAAGCGACAAAATGTGCGTGCATTTCGAACTGAATTCGCGACTCTCGTAACTAAAGCTTCGCGGCCGAGATCGCACAAAATGGAGCGACGAGAAGCGAACGAAAATCAAGCGTATCGAAGCGTATGTTTATTCCCGTATCAAAACCACTCCTGTTTATTCGCGCTTCAATCCTGATACCTGTGGCCTATATTTCACCGAGGAATTTATGAGACTCGTGGGGCGCGCGATCGCGGCTAGACATTCGTTTAGAGAAAAAAAAAGGAATTTACGAAATTAAGAAAAAATAACGCGTTATATAGTACATTCTTAGACCGTGATTTGGCAAATCGCCATGCTCGAAGTTAGAAAATCAGTGAGATCTACGGGTCCGATGTGGCCGATGGCCCGCACTCGCTCTCTCTCTCGCTCTGTACACGGCACTACAGGCCATTGGAAGACGCGTAGTCGCTCGCCTGCTTCTATATTTAGATGATCTAAACCAAGACTCGGAAAATGGCTCTCACTCTCTCTGTCTCTCGCTCTCTCCTTTTCCTCTCTTCTTTCCAGGGGTGAACAGTTCCTCTTCCCCCCCCCCCCCCCTATTCGCCGAGCTTCTGGCTGGCCCCTGGAACTCGACTTGGAACGCTATACACGGCTATTTCGCCGCTTCCTCAATTTTTGGAGTAAATATGCCCCGGGCAATAAGAATAACCCGACGGAACGAAAAAAGTGATATCTTACGTCATACCGAAATTATGACAAATTCTGTAGGAATGCATTTCTCAATCGCCCCTCTCATTGCAAAAGCCTCTCCCGTTCTCGACCGATCCTACAGATGAAACTTTTTTTTTCTCGTGCATTTCCGTTTTTATCATAGAAAAAGAGCCGGCCGGGCTTGCTCCTGGAATACCATTGCAAATCTGTCGAATATCGTGCGTTTTGTTCGTTTGGAAAATGGCTTGCATGACGTAGCGAGCGTTTTGTAAATTTTACATAGAGCAGGACCTCTCCATTGGCCAGAATTTTGATTCCTTTCAAGGAAAAACGTTGCGTCACTTTCGGAACCTTTGGTTATTCCGTCGTTCAAGCGCCGGCACGGAGTTTTCTCACTGATCCCAGAATCTCACCAGTATTTTGCGCTCGGCCGCTTCGGTACTCTGCCCTCTTCCCGCTCCTGCCGATCGGTCAGAACAAAGTCCGGTTCTCTTTATCAGGACGCATCAGTACCTGCAAGACAAGACTGATTGAGCCCGGGTAATTGCGTGTGGCTTTCGGCGGTGGGAAGTTGATCGCTCCGCTGAATAAATTCTAGCCAGTGTTACGACTATGAGAAGTAGGAATGTTCGTAAATGGGTAAAAAATTGAGAAGAAAATAATCGGATGATTTTCCATTGTGTTTGGTGAATCAGTGAAGGTAACCCGCAATTGGACACGTTCTTGAGCTCCGCTCTGTCGGCTCAATGGTCGTGGGCAAGTTCGGGTGCAATTACGGGCGCGATCGAGAGGAATTGTAATCTTTAATCCGACGGGTTATAGCACCGGTTCCTTACGGACAGAGCGCCAAGTCACAAATGTAAATTCTTCGGGGATGAATCACTCGATGTATTTCATCGAACGTCACCGATGGTCGGAATTAATGTTTACGATTCGTCGCATGAATAATGAAAAATGGAAAAACTCGTTACATCGCTATTCGTACAACCTTGAAGATCGAAAATGTTCGCTGTTTCTGATGGATAGTGAAAAATTCGTTTGATTTGAGGTTCTGGCGTCTCGTGACGTTTCTTTCGACGATTCATCCATAAGTCGATGATTTATATAGTTACGAGGTTGAACGCAAAAGCGCACAACGTAAACGGCAGAAAACTTTTCAATCGTCTCAACGATACGATCAGTCCGTTGGGCGTGCGATGACCGAAAAGTCTCGGCGGTATTTGTATGAACAAGGAAAGATTTAGGTTTGGTCGTCTCTTACCGAAATCATTGACACATGTGTAACAATCGCTTTACGCCATATTTTTCTTTCGACCTCCACTTTATACCTAGCAGCGTTCCTCGACGTCCACTGTGGTACTGACCGCAGCGCCATCAATCACGCCGCGTCTCGACGACGAAATTACTTAAGCACGGTCTTACATGCACGCTTGAAATAAATGTGGTGGGGACGATTTACAGTTGAGAAATTAGCTCGGCTCATGACTGCAAGAGCGGCGCCTCGTGTTAAGGGGCGAGGATCATGTGGAATCGTTTTTTGACACTTTTATTGTTTGTAAAATTCATTTAACATCTGAAGAATGTATTTTTAATGTTGTAAACCCAGATTGGAACCGTAAAAGACCCCATGGAGTGACTGAAGTTAAGCACTCCGAACGGTACCGATCGAAGGACCTCCATAAACTTAGCCGGACGACTTGAACTTTTTCGGGTTTTTATTTTTGTAATCGCCCAGGTAGCAATTTCGAAATAGTTGTCCAGAAGTTGTCCAAATGGGTACCAAATGTCCACTTGGAAGTTACCTACAAGTTATCATGTGCCCAACAGTTATCTTTTGCGATGATTGTTAACTTGAAGATAACTTCCGAGCGGACATTTGGTACCCATTTAGCCGACTTTTGGACAACTTTTTGAAAATTGCTACTTGGGCGTTTGGTGGTGATTGGTATCTGAATAAAAACGTTTGGTGGTTCACCGTTTTTTTATAATTAAACGATTTTTTTCGATCGATAAAATGTCGAGCTAAATCGATGCAGAATCGTTTAATGGTCGCAAATATGCTAATACCGACGTTTGATAGTTAATTTCTTAACTACGCCGATTCAAAAATCATCTACGTTAAGACGCAGGCGAAAGAGGGCTGAAGTTGGCGGCTGATGGATCCAACGGTATACTGAGCAGTGTTATTTCGATTTCATTATGTTTTCTTGGTCGAGCGCGTTCTAATAAGTCTCAAACGGAAGATAATCGTTTAGTAGTAATTGGTAGCTTAATCATAACGTTTGGTAGTTAATTCCTTAATTACACCGATCGAAAAACCATCAAGGATTAGGCGTATGCGATAGAGGGCCGTAATTGGTCATGGATGGCTCCAACGGAATAGAAAGCAGTGATATTTCGATTTCATTATATTTTCTTCATCGATGTCGTTGTAATTAGTCTCAAACGGAAGATAATCGTTTGGTAGTGATTGGTAGCTTATTCATGATGTTTGGTAGTTACTTCATTCATTACACCGATCGAAAAAAACATCTAGGTTTAAGCGCATGCGAGAGAGGGCCGTAATTGGTCATTGATGGATCCAACGGAATACGAAGCAGTGGTATTTCAATTCGGTTATATTTTCTTCCCCAATTCCGTACTAATGGTTCACAATTTAACGATAATTAACTTACCAGTCACTACCAAACGATTTCCTTCCATTTGAGACCTGTTAGAACGACATCGGTAAAAAAACATCACGGAATCGCATTATAATTTCTTTGTATTCCGTTAGATGCATCAATGACCAATTACGGCCCTCTATCGCATGCACCTAGACGTAGATGGTTTGTCGATCGGTGTAATTAAGGAATTAACTATCAAACGTTATAATTAAGCTACTAATCACTACCAAACGGTTATCTTTCGTTTGAGACTTATTGAAACGAAATCGGTGAAGAAAACATAATGGAATCGAAACATTACTGCTCCGTATTCCGTTGGATCCATCAGCGCCCAACTTCAGCCCTCTTTTGCCTGCGTCTTAAGGCCATGTGCCACACCAACCGAGCGGCCACGAGTGCAAGAGAGATAGCTGATTTACAGATTGCCAATATTCTCCGAAACGGTTGATTTTTTTGGAAAAAAAAGAAACACCTTCCACTCTGTTGAACGACGAAAAATGTCTTACTCTTCGTTTGCCCGAAATGTGGTCCGTGTGCGAGAGAACTTGGCAGTAGGATTTTTATCGACTGGACGTGTGAGCCATGTCTTTGACGTATATGATTTCGATCGGCGTAATTAAAGAACCAACTACCAAACGTCGGCATTGGCATATTTGTGACCACCAAACTATTCTTCATCGATTTAACTCGGCATTTTATCGATTGCATGATAAATTTTAAAAAGTCCAACCAACTTTACGGGAAAAAATATCATTTAATTATAAGAAAATCGTCGACCGCCGAGCCTTTTTATTCGGATACCAATCACCACCAAACGATTACAAAGATAAAAACTCTGAAAAGTTCAAGTCGTCCGGCTAGGTTTATGGAGGTATGAGGATGCTGCAATCGTGCGAATTTACCGTGGTGGTTTCAAGCAAGAAGACTAGAGGTAAGGAGTACTAACGCCAGCGGCAATCACGATCCAAAAGCGTCCGCGAAAATCCAGTTATTAGTGGTTTCACCGCGTGCGTCGCTGCTACATCACCCAACCGAAATGAACTGAACGACAAGAACACAACCGACGCCATCCGCCATCGATGATTCTGGCTTGTCATCCATGTTGGAATAAAACATGTGCGGACCGTGCGGACTAACGAATTTCGCGATTAATAAAAAAATAATGGTGTCTCGGTATAAAATATACTTGACGTGATCTGCGGCGAAAACTATCAAAGGAGTGTTATGTATTTTCTCGTGTTTATAAATAAATTTTGTTTATTACTGCTTTCGCAACGAAAAGAAAACATATTAACTTAATTTCGGTATTTTGTTATTATTCTTTATCTGTACAGCGTATTATGATATGTGAATATGATGTGTGATAATTTCTAAAACTTTTGTCTGGATTCAAAATTCTTATTAATTTTCTTGTGTCTATAAATGCATTTTGTTAGTTACTGCTTCCGCAACAAACAAAAAACCATATCGACTTAATTTCTGTATTTCGTTATTATTCTTTATCTGTACAGCGTATTATGATATGTGAATATGATGTGTGATAATTTGTAAAAGTCTGGATTCAAAATTCTCATGAACTTCCTGTAATCTAGAAATAAATCTTGTTTGTTACTGCTTCCGCAACGAAAAAAAAAAACAGATTGAATAAATTTCCCCATTTCGTTATTATTCTCAAAAACAATCTATATAAGAATTCTATCTACCTAACATATAGAAATTTCCTTCACTAACTGGTTTCACAATTTGATCAAATTACCGTTGCATATGAAGAAGCAAAGGGTGCTTTTTGCATATCGTACGGCACTGGTTTTACAATTAAGAAGAAAATTAGGAAGAAAAGTGCTAAAATAAATTTTTTGGAAAATTGAGAATATATTTGGCTGTATTAGACCCATATTTCATAATTTTTTCATAGAAAAATATTGAGATCCAAGCGACTTATGCGCTGCCTTCGGAGGCGCCAAAAAAAAGTTCCTTCACTGCCGACATGATTCCGGCCGATTGAGTAGCTGAAACCGAAAAAGGAAAAATGTCGTTGAACTGGAAGGTATTTTCTATACAATGACGTAGGATTTTCGAAAAATATCGAAATCTAACAAAATGGCGTAGTTATGAAAAAAGTCTGTTTTTTTGCCTGCAAAATGGTCGTTTTTATCAATGCCAAATCGTCAATTTTCATCCAATCAAAAATACCCCACATCATTGTAGAGTAAATATATTCAAGAGTACTCAGTTCAAATTTCAAGTCAACCGAATGATTGCTCTTTGAGTTACAATGGCAGCAAATTTGCAAAATTTAATTTCGACAAAAAACGCGTTTAAAGATTTAACTATCGATTTTTGCAAGATAAAATGATATTTCTAATAAAAACTGCTAATCAGCTATACCTGGCCCATACAATGGACCCTCCTCTTCCTCGAATAATGCCTGCTGAGAGGCTGAAGCTTTTCACACTGGTATAGTCCCTTAATGTGATCAAATTATCGCTCCACATGAAGTAGCAAAGGGTGTTTTCTGCATCTTGTACGGCACTGGTTTGTTGCTGACTTCAATTCGGTTCGGTAGGAGAGCAGCGCCACCCTTCTCATCTGGATTTCCATGGACGTTTTTTGAATACTGCGTTCGTACTCCTCACGTCTAGTCAGCCCCCTGACACTGGAAGATAAATGCTGTTTGCAAAAAGTCCTTGCCGCACTGTGGCGCTAGTAGTCGTGTGACAGGCATGCATATATATATATATGTTGCGCCGGTGTTTCGAATATTTTACATGAACAAAAGTATTGATACATTTGGAATGATTTTCCGCTCTAATGATTTTTCGTTCGAACACAATCAATAACGTCGCAATAACGATAACAGGCGAAAGCCACGAAAGTATCGAATCGTTCAGCTGAGCGGAGTATTTAGAGCCGAGGGCCGTCACATAACAGCCAACGCTAGGTAGTGGCGATTTCAAGAACTAAAAAGCCGAGACAAAACGCGTTTTTGTTTATCGTATAGGAGTAGTAGTCCAGTGTCAGGGGGCTGCGTCTAGTCTTCTTAGTTTCAAGAGAGAAAAGAAAGGTGAAGGCTGGGACGTAACAACGGTAAGGAAAATGTATGTGGCTGGCTTTATAATTGACTAGCGCAATTCAACCGCGGCGACCTTAGTGGCAGAATATGACACATGTCGCAATTCGTGGATATTTTCTTGAGCCCTTTGCACAATTAACGCGGGGATGAAGAAAACATTTTGACACTGACTGTAAGGAGGATGGGTAGGGGATCCCTTCAAGGTTAACTCAACTGCCAACCAGATTTCGCTGTCGGCCGCAATTTTGGTGGTGGCGTCGCGGGGTGAACGATTGTTGGCCTCTCTCGCTGTACAAGCGCCGGCGGTATCGTTTGCCTTACAATTTGCGAACTCTCATAATCGAGGGACGCGCCCGACCGCGCCGACATTCTTCTCTCTTTCTACCTCTCCCGCGTACCCGGCAAGCATGCGGCGCCGTTTGCTTCTTGCTACCCATCGATAATAATTACGATAAGTGCAGCGGGCGGCAACTTGACGAGAGTTTCGCGATCGTTCATAATGTTGGCGGTATTGCCAAATATAAAGAGAAAAAAAGAGAGGCGGGCGTGAGGAAGAGAGACGCGCCCGCGTTCTCGTTTGCCTTGTCTCTACCTTGAGGAATTTGTTTTTCTTCTTTCTCACTTATCTTATCAAACCACCCTGCACGTCAGACCGCAATCAAAATATAATCACTCGGTCCATACAAGCACGTTCGAGCTGTTGGCGACGCTGTGCGGCACGGTAAAAAAACAACGCTAACCGGAATTAAATATTCATTTCCATTTTCAACCTATATTTCTGGGATATTGAGAATTATCGAGTCACGCAGACAGCATTTCCTTGACGCACGTGCCTGGCGTCTAACAAAGAAAGCGCTCAAGGTGTCACCCTCAGATTTGGATGAAATTTCGCATGTTTGTAGAGTGGGTCAGAATACTCGACACGTATTTTCCTATGTTGGCGAAATTGCGCTTTTAAGGGGTGAGACGCACCCTTGTAAACCCGTATTTTTTCTGCATTTCTCGCCAATAACTTTACACATAGCTGGAATGATTGAAAATATCGATTTTTGGTTTTCGACAGATTCTCAAAATATAACATTTCAAAAATATTCTCTAAAAATACCAAATCGATCCGTTGAAAATTGAGGAAGTTATGGACGTTTATAGCTACATTCTGCATACCGGCAAACTTTAAACACATTTTTTTCAGAGTAACTTTTTCAAAATTGATGACCGCGAGATCTCAAATTTTTTCACCGAAAATCGATACTTTCACATTGGACACCAACAATTTTTTTTCAGAAATCAATATTTTATTGAATCTTTCACCCAAGCACTAGATAATTTCATTCAAAAACTAAATGCGCTAGATTTTTTTATATTGGATGATTCGTTTCCGAGCGGCAGTGGCCACAGCGCAGGAAGTTTTTCAAACAGCGGTCTGCACAATCCATTGTATCTACATTTATCAATATTTTTCAATACAAAAATTTTGAAAGATACTAAAAACTGCTCTTCAATGTAAAGGGGGGAGAAGATTTTTCAACCTGCACACGTTTTCCCGGAAAAAAATCACAAATACTCCTCTTTGTTCCAGCAAAGAGGTAGGTGTAACCCGTTGAACGGAACTATAGATACGAACAAATTTCAAATGGTAAAAATACTCTGTTTCGAGTACAATACTATTATCCCTTTGCACTCGAGAGGTGACTCTCGCTCACCACTTTCTAGCCGAGCGGAAAAGGCCTCAAGTGCAGAAATTACAAGAAATAATCGTTTTTTCGGAACCTCAGCACGAGCTCACGAAAATAAAATAAGAAGCTTGTTTTAAAATACCAGATTCACGAAACGACCCAGAAATAAGAATTGCCGGGTAGGGAGAATGACGAATCGTTTGAATTTAAGTGTATATATATATACATGTGTGTGTGTGCGTGTGTGTGTGTGCGCGCGCGCGCGCGCGCGCGTGTGTGTGTGTGTGTGTGTGTGTGCACATACACTACCGGTCAAAAGTTTTCGGACACTTCGGATAATTGCAAAACTTTGGATCACTTTAGATCATTGCAAAATTATATAAGAATAATATATTGGGGGTACAAATGAGTCTACGCCGTTTGACAAAAGATGACGCCACCAGGAGGTTATGGTTAAACTTGTCAGATGTAAAACGTCATATCGTAAGGTTGGACATCTGGCAAGACCGTAACCTTGAAATATTAGCGATTTTGTATCAGCATCACGTAACCTTTTTTCGTGCGAAAATGTCGAGTTTTGCGCCGAATAAGCGTCACTTGCGGGAACTTTATAACTCTTCTTTACTTCTTTAATTTGAAGAAATCTGCAGCTGAGGCGCATCGATTGCTTGTAGAAGCATATGGTGAGGCTGCTTTGAGGTAGTCCTATCGCTTCACACTAGTCATACTACTAATCATACTTGAGACTTGTACACTTTATATTTTTAACATATGTAAAAAAAATTGTAATAACTAAATTTTCCATGTGTAAACTGTTTAATGACTGTTCACATTTAATTGGAAAAATGAAAAAATAGTTATTCCAACGATTCGCGCAGTATTTCTAGACTTTATTGGAAATATTTGTTCTATCTCCGTCTATTTTACTCAACCAGGTGAGTTTAACCTCCATGCTTTTCAACGTCGATCTGTCAAAACAATGTCAGGTGCGGGAAATATAAAGCATTGTATTCGGGCCACGACTGGTAAAAAGCGTGGAAAATTTGTGTCGGCGAAATATGTCGGTTAAAAATGAAATATGTATGGAAATTCGAATGAGTGAGATGAGGTTAGGACTACAGTCAGCTGTTGCCTTGCTGTCGCGTCTCTTTATCCGTAGCAAGTGGTAATAAATCCAATACCGGAAGTTCAAATTAAACTTGATATTACATAAAAATTAGGTCAATAAGCGTCATTTTTTCTGAGAGCACTGGATTACTACAAGTGTCGAGTATGTAAATCTGATTATTTTAAAGAATCCGACGGATTCCCACCATTATATACACTTTTGTTGCAACCGGAAATTGGGTTTTTTTATGTCATCTCGGAATTCCTTCGCAAAAATACGCAATTTTAATATTTCTTTCCCCTGTAATTAGGTTGATAAACGACCCCGGAATTTTACAGAGACGATTATTAATATATTTAGTGAAGCTCAAAAAAAAATTAAGAAAATCCTATGGATTGAAGCCTGGCGATAGGACTACCCTAAGTGAGAGAAGTTGTCGTGAGTGGTTTTAAGGGGTTAGGTCACAGAAACGGGTATAAAATCATGTGCGAATTTAACAATTTTTTTCGTATGAAAAAGTGATTCACTCAAAATTAATTACACATCTATTTAGTATCAATATCAGGCTGAGAGAATTTTTTTTTTTCGATGTACAAAATGGCCGACTACTAATATTTTCTTTTGTTATAATTTTTTAGGCGCTCCGCGGCGTGACATTTAGCATCCTAGAACAAAAAACAAAAATTCTCGTCACTCTACATTAGAATACCTAGAGAAGTACGTACGGAATTTTAAAAATATTGTTTTATTCAAACCTTGTAGGTATTTGAATTGAGTTGTAGATATTGGAATGAATTTTCAGTGAAAAATTTCGTATAAAACCGCTCATAAAATGAAAAGTTTTCGATTAATCAGAAATTCCGTACGTACAAACAAATCACAACTTTGAACAACGAATCGACCCACTCTGAAAACAATAGGTGTTACTGTACACACTTCAGAGTATTTTCTGGAAATTTTTGAGAAAAATCAAAAGTGACATACCAACCAAAAAAAAATATTTTTGCATAATTTTGGTGAAAATGGGCATTTTTTAAACTCGAAAAATTCAAAACAAAATTTTTTCACAACGTTCATGTAAAATTGCAACTTTTTTGTCTTGAACATTTTTCTGTTAAATCTAATGCTCACGAGATATAACGGTATTTTGAAATTTTTGAAATTTTGAAAAAATCGATAAAATGCGATCCAAAAATTTTGAAAAAATTTACACTGTTTTTTTTTTTCATATAATTAAATAATTTGACAAAATTTCAATTTTTTTGAGAGTGGACAATTTTTTGACCGTTCGAAATGGTATGGAACGCCTCACATACATACCGTTATTTAATAACGCAAAAATATCACAGTGCAGGTAATTTTCATAGCGGAGCGTCCATAAAGCAAGTGTGAAGAAATACTTCCGCGTCGAGAGCCAAACGGTCGGATGAGAAAGCGTACCTTGTATGCGCGCGTCAACAGCTCCCAGATCGCGTACAGCCGAAAGAACGACGAGAAAGACTGTGCACATCACACACGTATCTCGGGGAATTACGAAAGTGAACAGGGATAGAAAAGTAACATATGGTCGAGAGCAATGTGGAAAAAAAAGTGTAATCTCATGTATTCTCATAAAAATGAAAAGAGCATCACGATTGTGTTGATCTCGATTCGGTTACAATATATTCAAAAGATTAGACGCGCGGAAGCGTGATAATCTGCAATTATTTCGCGTTTCACCCAATCGAATACAAATCCAATTGGCTAAAATCCGTCTATCAACAATAAAACGTTGTTTTACGAGCGGTTTATTCCAACTCTCGGAATTTTATTACTGGCTTCCCTCACTTCCTTAAACTACGCTCTCTTTCTCACCCACGCGTTCGTCCATTCGCTATCATCGTTAATATAATAACAATAATAATATTATCATTACTGTAAATAATAGTAATAATATATTTATGTTTATATATACTATATATACATTCATACAACGGAGTATATACTTGAGTCTTTATATACATTATATACAAATACAAGGAGCCATTGTTTTGTCTCGCTCCCTCGCTCTCTCTCTCTGTCTGCTCTGATTGTACAGGGATCAACGACGTTTGTGTGATTGTGTGTAATTTTTTTGTTTGCTTACTATGCGAAGTGAACAAGGGCTCGGAATTTGCGAGCCCGTAAATGTTTTCGTTTTTGTTCGCTTCCACGCTCGTACATACTTCATTACTGTTCGCGACAAAGGGAAAACACATCGGACGGCGATACAATTATTTTTCCTTCTTCCTTATATCCCTCGTTTCTTCTTTCGAACGTGGATTTCGTATATTCTGACGTCACCCTTTTTCGTTTGTTGTCTCGTTGCCACCATGAAAATACCGAGACTAACCGTGACAGGCACTTTTGAGTTTTCTTCTTCGTTCGCTTTTTTGTATTTGATATAAACAATTGTCAGCTCTCGGGCTATTGGGAACAACAATGTCTTTGGAGCGTTTATGCTGAAACTGCTTCGTGGCTCGGCGTTTATTTCCGTACGCTTCACCGCGATCGCGCGCAATCTCTATTCCTTCCCATCAAGAGCATGTGCAAAGTCAACATAACCTCACAAATTTTCCGACCCAATTTTCTCATAGATGTTTAAATTTTTCAGGAAAAACAAAGCGTTAGGCTCCGGAGAATTGCCTGACGCAGAGCTTGATGATTTCCTTTCGCCCTAAATATTATTCATCCCTGAATAATCTCCGTTCGAAAATTTCGGCTATCTCTCTCGCACTCATATGTGTCACGTGGTACATCTTCTACTTCGCCTTAACACGCACAAACATGTAGATGACTAATTGATGAACGGCAAACGCTATTTCAAGGCACTTATTTCGTTTTAACTCTTACTTTCGATTTACAAAAAGTCGTAACTAGATAAAAGAAAGAGAATTTCTTCAGCGCGACATCGAAACGTGGTGCTCTCGTCTTCGAGATTTATCGGTAGCTCGCAAGAAGCGAAAAGGATACGTGGCAATTTTTGGCTTTTTCTCGTCCCTTTGTCACGCGAGCGAGAGAAAGAGAAAAATTCGGGATTTGCGTAATCCTCGCGACATGAAGCATTTATCACAACATCGCGATGTCTATCGTTACAACGTAATGGCACTTGGACGTAGATCGTGAAACTCTGAACTTTACGGCAATTATCTGCGTTAGAGACGGAGAGAAAGAGCGATCGAGCAGAGAGGGAGGGGAGGCGGATTTATGACGCGTAAGAGAAAAGTGTCCGAAACGTCCAATTATTTTCTCCAAACTCTCGCCCTTGGTACAGTCGTGCTGTATATTGGAATCGGAAAAAATTGGAAGGCTAGTTTTTTGACAGTTGATTTTGTAGAGTAGGTGCTAACTCCAAGTTTGCCTAAAAAGCCAAGTTTGTTTTTAGGGGATGAAAGGGGATGGGGGTGGATTAATGCCAAACTACAACCCCCACGAGGTCGGCGCCGGGAGGCAAAATGTTCAGAAAAATCCGGGTTTTATTTTTGTCCACAGCCCCAAAGTCGTGGTAGTTCATTTTAGGGGTGAAAAAGTGGGGTGAAATTTTGAAAAATCAGTTTTCATTCGATAACTCTTTAGGAAAAATTCATACAATTTTTGTTCAAATGGGAAGGTTGTAGCCCTTGAAAAGACGCGTCCATCGAGTATTTGATCATCCCTCTCCAATAATATCTTCACCCTCAAAAGAATTATTGAAGTATAAACAAAAAAATGGTTTATTGAATAACTCAAAAACAATCGATTTTTCGGGGATGGTTCAAATGTACGAAACGTAGAGAATACTTTTCTCTATATTTTCGTTCCTGTGGACCACCCTTGAATTTTGCGTTTTCGAACCCCTCTCAGGGATTGAAAATTCAAAATGAAATTCTGGGAAAACTATTGACCGAAAGTAAAGAGATACGCGTTTAGCGCTGTGGACCAAAAATGTAGCGGAGAGTTCAAGCTACAAATTCTTCCACGGCGGTGAATTCGTGCGGTCAATAGTTTTCCCAGAATTTCATTTTGAATTTTCAACCCCCGAGAGGGGTTGGAAAATCAAAATTCAAGGGTGGTCCATAGAAACGAAAATATAGAGAAAATTATTCTCTACGTTTCGTACATTTGAACCATACCCGAAAAATCGATTGTTTTTGAGTTATTCAATAAACAATTTTTGTTTGTATTTTAACCATTTTTTTGGGGGTGAACATATTATCGGAGAGTGATGATCAAATACTAGATCGACGCGTCTTTTCAAGGGCTACAACTTTCCCATTTTAACAAAAAGTGTACGATTTTTTTCTAGAGTTATTGAATTAAAACTGATTTTTCAAAATTTCACCCCACTTTTTCACCCCCAAAATGAACTTCCACGACTTCGGCGCTGTGGTCAAAACTAAAGCCCGGATTTTTCTGTTTTTGTCGCACGGCGCCGACCTCGTAGGGGTTGTAGTTTGGCATTAATCCACTCCAATCTCCTTTCATGCCCTAAAAAAACCCTACACCCCGATTTTTAGGCAAACTTGGATTTAGCACCCGCAGCACCTACAAAATCACCTGTCAAAAAACTAGCCTTCCGATTTTCTCCAATTCCGCGGTTTTTCAGCGCCAGCACGACTGTACTACCTCCCTGTCTCTATATCTTTTTCGGCGTCACTCGTAGGCAGTTCAACGCTCGTATAAAATCTTGAGTAAGGTGTAGCGTTTCACCGATGAATGTTAACCCCTCGTTGTCACACTGGCTCAAATTGACCCGGCCAATTTTCAAACCACAATGGGATATTAAAATTCCTCGATTCTCGACACGTTTCGCCCAATTGTGAAGAGTGTCCAGCTCCGTGTAGAAAACTGTCGATATGTCCAGTAAAACTTCAACTTCCAAGTATCCATAAATTCTCCTACATCGTTTTCGACAGAAAATCAAAATCCAGGCAATTCGGCATAATTCCTTATGCAAAATCCACGAACGCAGCCACAATTGATAGCCGATTCACTCAATTCGTGATTTTTGCAGGCTGCTCCCAAATTGTCTAGATCCTGATAATTCGCTTGTTCGCCAGTGTAACGAAACTTGCGAAAACTTCGAAGTTGCAATTCCATTGGACCTACCTATGACGAAAAACGTGTCAGTATCATTTACCATTCATTGGTGAAACGCTCGATCCGCTTTTAACGGCGCTGACTCGAACAAACCTCGCTGTTTCCTCTCGTTTTCGTATCCGCGATATATAAATAACGTTATTTACAGACGGTTCCGAGCGAACGATTAGAAAAAAAGAATGGCATAGATACACTACGGCAATTTACAGGGACGAATCTCAATGTTTCTTCGTCGACCGTGCACCCGCGCTTTGCAGAGTATTCATAAGACGCAAGAGAAACAAAACAAAAAAAAAAACAAAATCTCTCGCACTCATTAATCGTCGAAATTTCAGTCATGACCGTCGACACCCGCCGCCCATAACTATCACGTTTTTCGTTTCCACTGATTCACCCGCACTTTGTCGTCGCGACGAACCCGAACTACATATACACGGTAAAAAAAATGACGTTGAAGTTTGCATCGTCGGCTACCGAGGATTTCATTTTTCACTTTATTTTCATCATTATCCAAAGCTTCTTATCCTCAGCCTTCTCTTTTTGCAAATTGAGTTCCCAAAGCTTTGATAAGAATACGTAAAATAGTTTGGATTACTTTCGCAGCCAAAAGTCATTCAAACGATTAAAAAGAATTGATTTTCGTTGCATTCCAACGATGCAAACATCAACATCACGCCCAAAAACACAAGCCGCAAATCAATATTTGTATTACCGAAAGAATACGCCATTTTTTTATCGACGTCTTCCTTAATTCGAGAATCGCGCGGTTCGTTACGAGTCGCAACGACAACGCGCGAACTTCGCACATTGAAGATTACAATTTTCGATAGATTGCGTTTTCATGCTTCGTTGGGTGGGTTCGTTGAACCCACCCATTTTTCACCGTGTAAGAAAATTTAGTTAGATCCGCGCTGATCTCTCTTGCGCAACAGATGCAAATCGATTTTCGAACGGTGTTCAGAGTGATATTTTGGGTAGAGAAAAATTGGGTACAAGGGATGAGCGTCGGTAACGATCTAGTCTGGCAAACGTATAAACGCAAATACGTACGCATCCTACACCTCTTTGTGTTCGTTTGTGTGTGTGCGTGCACGCGTGCGTGTGTGCTGCTTTTCTTCTTCAGCGCTGTATCACAAAGATTCGCCATCCAGCACGCATTCCAATCTCATGCATTCACGTTTCGTGGTTGTCCCGATTCCCGTTATACGCACGATTAGTCTCGCGATGCAGGGGCTGGAGGGATAGCTCTCTCTCTCTCTCTCTCTCTCTCTCTCTCTCTCTCTCTCTCTCTCTCTCTCTCTCTCTCTCTCTCTCTCTCTCTCTCTCCCCCCCCCCCTCTCTCTCTCTATTTATTGCACCGAGAAGAAAACGGGGAAGGCACACGATCTATATATAAATATATGCACACGAGCGCAACACAGTAAACCGTGTTGTTATTCACAAAGTACGTTTTCTATGTACACAGAAGAAGTAACAGGACGAAGTCTGTGGTCCAATTTCGACCCGAAGAAGTAGAGAGATGCGAACGCGAGTGATGAATGATAGTGACAAAAAAAAAAGAAAAGAGAAAAGAACCGCGGGGAACTTGACAGAAACAATGGATTGTAGCGGCGACGACGTTGCAACAGCAGCGAATATGACAATGATGAGACGGGGGTGGCGGAGGGAGGGACGATCATCTGCACGGCGCCAAGAGTACTTCAAGCCAGCACGGGCACGAGGTTACTTCCTGCCTGGAGTACTTTGGTCCCCAGCCTTTGGCGAAGCTAATACGGACGGAGTTTACGTCTACCGGGCCGGAATTGAAGCTCCCCGTGCTGATCGATGAACTTTGTCCGGGGCAACAGCGCGACGACGGCAGTTTCATCGTTTTTGAACGATCGAATATGTTGAGACAGAAGCCCGGGGGTACACGATAAACGAGCAACGTGCGAGATTCCGGATCATCGAGGGTTGGCGAATTCACGAATATCGGGCTGTCCGATCTGTTGTAGGCCCACACACCGTCCGATTCTTGACTCAGCATCAGACCTGCGGCAAACGAAACGACCCACGTAACAATTAGTACAAGGAGAACAACGATAAAAGCAGTGAAAATTTCGTTTTCAGCGGAAAGCGGGCAACGAAACGGAATAATATTTTTACAGACGAATTACAGGTAAATCTGGATACTTTCGAATTCCTCTGTCCATATGACGTTGAAGTTTGCAACGTTGGAATGCAATGGTATATTATTTGTCATTCTTATCATTGTCCAAAGAGTTTTTTTTGCTTATTGAGGTCGTTAATTTTTAATGATGATACGTAGAAACGTTTGAGTGATTTTCACAGGCCGAAACGGCCAAAGAAACTTTGAGTACACTGTGACTTCTATTATCGGTACAGTGGTGGAATCGGCGCGGCATCAAACTTGCAAAAATGGAGGTTCCGCACAATCCATTCAAGCCGACCCTGCGCAGTTGACGTAGCTGATAGCAGTACCCTTCACAGCCCTGTCTTATTTGGCTAGTATGCTTCGCGCCGCGCGATAGGGCCTGGCGCTTCTCCCACCATGCGCTCCACCGATCGATATTCGACACATAGTGGGGGGCTGTTGCAACTGTAGAGGTTCCGATAATAGAGGTCGCACTGTAATTTAACCCTTCGTTGGCGCGCTTATATTTGGCCACGATTTGGACACACTGGGTCAATTTGACCCGGATATTAATTTATCCACCTGCCATTAATAACCCTTCGGTCGGTTTTTATTGCAAAAAATCAGGGATACATGTTACACATGTCTCAATATGTCTGCATAATTAAAATTCGGATATCCAATTAATTTGCTGTAAAAAATTATTGAAAATGTTCAATTTTGGAAAACCGAGCATTTTGTTTAAAATTCGTCCAAGTCAAAGTGCCCCAGTGTCTCGACGTAGGGTTAAAAGACCAAATTTTCATTGCATTCCAACGATCCAAACTTCAACGTCATTCTATCAATTTCTAATGTAATTTCAGCGGGATGAGGATACGACGCTTACCCAAGCCAATTTTGCTGCGTGTCCTTAGAACGGCCGGCGATGCGACGTGATTCTCAGCTAGTGTCGACAAGCACAAACCGTCACCGTCGTGAAGCGAATCAAAGACGTTAACGGTCGAAGGTTCAACGGGATACAGACGACCGACTCTGCCGCCCAATTCCCAATAGGCGAGGGTACACCATTCCTTCTGGCCCATCTCGTTGCCACCTGTAACACATTTTCAAATGGAGCTTGGAATCATTTTTATTTAGCCGCAATGAGAGACAGTCGCAACGTTGTAACGAGCATTCTCGGATTACTAATTAATCCCCCCCCTCCCCTCATCAACCCCAATTTTGTGAGGTCTTACTCGGGAATCAGCTAAATCGCTAAGTATACACTGGGACAATATGGCGAATAACCTCTTGATGATAAGGGACAACGATTTTAAAAGAGGAACTAGACCGGAAAGTCCCACGCCGCGTATGTTGAACGACGTAAAGTGACAACGACGAGAGCGAGATCACGGTAAATGTATATACGCTGTAAAGTAGGCTGCTTCGTGTGGACTCGGAGAAATGAGCAAGTACACTCCCCTCGAGAGAAGTGCGAGAACGAAGCGATAAAGTAATTTAGCTGGGTCTAGACTAGCAAAACTCGTTTAGGAGATTAAGGAGAGTCGGCCTTTTCACCGATGAATGATGAAAGCTATTGACATTTTTTTAATGCTAATACGTCCCATGAAAGTTCAACTACATCGCTTTCGACACAGAAGATGTTCACATCTGGATAATTCACCGTATTTTAAAAAATCGGAAATTGCGCTTGCGTTTTATCATCCATGAGCGTCAATACGTCAGCGAGAGATTTTAAGCGCACGGCTAAATATACTTTCCATACGAAGCTGTTCCTAAATTGCCAAGATTATCATATATTTTTTTCTCGATAACGATACAGGGAAACTCATTGAAACTTCGAAGTAAAACTTTCATCGGACGCATCTACATCTGAAAAAAAACTTGTGTCCTCTAACATTCATCGGCGAAACGACCGACCCTCCCCAAACAATTGGTGTAGAACCATCGTGAAAAGCGCCCGATCAAACGAGACACATCTTCCGATACGTAAGATCGTAACTACCGTTTGCAGCTCTCAAAAACCTTCGAAGCCTCGAGATCTCCCGTTCAAGCGCGCTTTTATTTCGGCCTGTATTTGCGAAAAATGTAATGAAACAAGACGAAGGGCTATTGTGTAACGAATTAAAAACGCGGTGTTTGCTCAAGCTCGCGTGTTTCGTGACAGTTGAACGTGCCGGTGGAATGAAACGAGAATGAGTGAGAGGGCAAAAGAAACGAGCTGGCGGGGGAGGGGATAAGAAGCGGAGACGTCTGCGAGCCAGCGAACGTCCCACGTGGTCTCGTCGTTTCGTGGGACAAAACGCGACGGAGCGGACGCTTGGCTACATGTCAATTATCTCATCGTTTTCATCCTGCCGGATTTTTTTTAAGCAGAGAGAGAGATTGCGCCCTCTTTCTCTCTCCTCTCCTCTCTTTCTTCTCTCTTCCTCGCGATGCCTTCCGAAGAGAGAACCGTTC